>CM054933.1:2097262-2099762 GCA_029168755.2 Tillandsia fasciculata | reverse complement strand
AAATCATAATTGCCATTTAATTTAATAAGTTAATTAAGCATGGTGTTAATTTATATTTTCTTCTTATATGCCATTCGCTTCTCCCAACTCTCCACAGTCCTACCTCATCTTTTTCTTTGTAGAGTTTTTATAGACCCCGTATAAGATGCTTCGGCGGCGTGGTCATAGCGGTGAACGTGATGGCGGTGGAAACCAAGACGGTGATGGTGGAGTCAGAGGCGTAGGCAATGGTTGTGGAGATCGATGTGGCGGCGGCAGCAGTGGCGAATCTTTCAATTTGAGTGTTGAATTAAGAGTCTTGGTGGTTGGTTTTGGGCTCTGCTGGGGTGATCTTGGTGGAGTTTTTCGCGCCCTGTTGCTGACATTGCCCGGCCATAGAACGTGGGAGCGTGCTGCCGTTGTCTTCAAGTGCGTCGCCACATCGAGAGGTAAAAATCGCCGCCCCTTTCTTTTGATTCTTTATGAGCGATTCTTTACAGAAACATCATGCAATTTTTATTTTTTTTTTGCCTCAGGAACCTATATCAGATTTTTCTATTTGGAGTTGCTGTAAATCCTAATGCAACTTTTTTACCTAATACTTTATTTTATCACTTAGTATGCACGTATTTTAATTTTTTACCAATTTTATTTTATTTTATTTTTTTGCAGTAGTCATTGGCGATTTATTACAACGATTTCTCTTTTATCTGCTGGTGCATTTCTCTGATTCTCCGGTAAATCGTAATTCAACACAAGATTATATTGCTGCAAAAGGGGGAGGTATTGCCATAGCATGATTTCATTCCGTAATTTGATATTGAATTGATCTATATCGAGATTTTAGAATAATTTGTTTATATTGTTGCAATAAATTTGATATAAATTTAGCTATAATAATATATGTCCGCTGCATCGCGCGGATCACTACACTAGTATATATATAAAAGAGAGAAGTGTACTAGTTCAACAGTATTTTAATTAAATAAAGTTTTGTTGTGGGGATCGGGAATGGGCATGAGTAGTACAACTTTAATTGTTAGTGGTGCACACACATGTAATGTACACCAATAATGTAGCCAACCAGAAAAGGTGGTTTAACAGTAAATAAAATATGAAGCACGAAAAATTAGTTGTGTTGTGCAGTAGATAATAAATCTGCATAGTTTTATCGACAGTACTGCTATAAATATTCTACAGTATTATTTAGTATGCATCACTCATTTTTATTATAAATGATAAAAAATTAAATAGTTGATATTTGAAATTCGAGTTCGAAGCTTAGTTGTTTTATAATTTCAGCTAAATTTATTTTAAAAATAAACAAAGCGAAGCGGATAGTATGCTATATTTCTTTCCAAAAAAAAAAAAAATATTATATAGTATGTTATTAATATATTGATAAATTTATATAACAATCGAAATTGCGTGTATAGTCGAATTATCACCCATTGCACCATAATGTGCGCCCATAGATGGACGGGACGCTTGAGCTTAAGCATCTTGCTTGCTTATCGAAATATTATACGGATTGATCGTACGTTTACTGTGCATTACATTTTTGTTCCATCGATCTATTAATTAATATAAAGTAGTACTTTACTTTAAAAACTTAAACAATAAGAAAGCATTAAATTAAATAGAGCTAAATAGAGCATTATTTTTAAACTTTTGCACCATTTTAACTTCAAAACTTAAGTTAATTATTTATTTTAATAAATTTAAAGTTACGATAATTGTGTGAAATATACTAATTAACTAAATAAGTAAAATACTAGCCTCTTTAATTTGATAACTTGGGACCGAGTTTGAGTAACCCACACTAGCCCCAACTGATGGCTCATTCCATCCACCTTAATTCATCTATTTTCCCAATAAGCCAAGCTAATGGCTTCTATAGGGGAATATGCATGCAATTAAAAACACTACTACAAAAGTGACTTTCAGCGGTAGTTTAAAATGCCAGCAAAAGTATAAAAAGTGTCGAGAAAAAAAAATTTCAGCGGTTTTTTGTGGCACTTCCAAGTGCCGGTTAAAACTCAGTCGGCAATTCTTTTGCTGGCACTTATGTAAAATCACCGGAAAATGATAAAATGCCGGTATTTGCGAGTGCCACCTATTCTAACATATAGTGGCAATCAAAAGTGCCAGCAAAAATCTCTCTTTTGGCATTCAAAACAGCCGGTAAATAATAAAATGCCGGCACTTGCGAGTGCCACCTATCCTAACGTATAGTGGCAATCAAAAGTGCCGGCAAAAATATCTCTTTTGGCACTCAAAATCGCCGGTAAATAATAAAATGCCGGCACTTGCGAGTGCCACCTATCCTAACGTATAGTGACAATCACAACGTATAGTGACAATCATAAGTGCCGGCAAAAAGAAGATTTTAATGGATTAATAATGAAATGATAATTTAGTTAGCCAAAATAATTATTTGATATCAATACAAATATTTATGAAAGGTATTTTAGACACATGCAAAAAATGTCAAACACAATAAATTTAGTAGGTAAAACGA
>CM054933.1:2089762-2092262 GCA_029168755.2 Tillandsia fasciculata | reverse complement strand
TTCGCAACGGTACCTTGCACGCCCAAATCCGAGTTCTGTACACCAAGATAAAAATTCAGCAAGTGGACACTCTCAAACACTAATCATGATTAAGGGTAGATTACTATTCACAGAGAGATCCTTAATTATCACCTCGAAGGAAAATTCACAAAAATCCACTAAAAATACGAGCGCGTTCCTTGCGATCCGTAGATGCAAAAGTTGTATAAGCTCGTTTCCATCAGACACTCGTGCGCGAAGATAAGGCTGAAACACTCCACTGCTGTCAAGAATTCCATACAGAAAAAGGGGGTCACTTGTAGCCTCGAAAACCGTGCCAAAACCTCGAAACGGAAAAGCGCGACTATAACGAAAGATGAAGTTCTACCTCTTAGGAGTCCACTGGTGCAAGAATCACAGGAAAATGATGTCGGGGTAGCTCGGGGGAGCAAAAACACGAACACTGCGCCGAAGGAAGAACACAAGTAAGCAACGTCGCGCCGCACCGTAAAATGGGGAACCTCGGGATTCGTGCCACCAAAATTCCTAAGATTTGGTAGGAAGATCCAGGACAAAAAGATGCAAAATTTTGCTAGAAATAGGCATTTGCAGATTTGGCTCGGTTTGGGAGAACAATAGAGGAGAAGAAGGCTCGGACTGTGCATTATATAGAGGCTGAAAAACAATTCGGAAAATACCCTCTGTGTCCCCACTTTCGGGCGCTTGGGGATTTTCGGGCGGCTACAGTAACGGGCCGGTCCAGATTTCCGGGCGCGCACAGTGCGGCCCGGCCCACAGCACAGCCCAGCCCACTAAGCCCAAAAACCCCGCTGCACCCGGTGCACCAGAGCCAGCCACTGGCGGCGTGCCACGCGTCCCCGACAAGCCGTGCACCGCGCACGACGGCCGTGCACCGCGCACGTCGGCCGGCTGCCCCGGGCGTACGGTCACCTGCCCCGGCCATCGCGTGGACCGCGCGCACCAAGTCCCGCCAATCCCGATCCGCCACGCGTCCACCGGTCCACCGTGCACCCGGCCCAAAACTCCGTGGACCGCGAATGCTGCACCGGCCAACCGGAAGGCGCCACGTGGCCCGCCTCCGGTGCACGCCCCGCGCGGTGGACCGCGCGCCTGCCCGCGGCCTGCCCGCGCCCTGGGCCGCCGCCTGCCGCCTGCCCGCGGCGGCGCCGCCGCCCGCGACGCTGCCCGCCGCCGCCGGCCGCCGCCGGCGATCGCCGGCGACACTGTTCCGGCATGAACAGTAACCCAAGCACAAATTTGACCAGCAAATAGCCCGTCTTGACCGTTTTCGCGCGCTGAATCCAAATACGGCGTCCGTTTTGCCAAATTCCAATCCTAAAATTTGCCGGAGGCTCCCGGAAAGGTATTTTCACTCCGAATTTCGCGCCGAGTCCAAATCTGGTATCCGATTTGCGCGAAAACACTTCTAAACATCCAACGGGGTCTTCCGGTTATCCACGTGATCTATTTAAGCCCCGAATCCATCACTTGAGTCCAAATTGGCGCGCGAACACCGCTGACATGCCCCGTAGGCCTCCCGAAGCTGCCGGTCACACTGTAGAAGCCCTGCAACGGTCCGGGTCACCACATCCTCCCCCACTAAAAGAAAGTTTCGTCCTCGAAACTAAAGCAACTCCCTAGGAGTCTCAAAAACCAGGGTTAAAACCCAACACCGCCGTCTCCAGCTCCCAAGTCACCTATCACTCCCCGTGATTACTCCGCAACAACCACAACCCCAAAGCTCTTCTGCTCCAGGTATCCGCCACCAAAGTGGCCCTGTCGGGGTGATACAGGATGCTCAACAAATCCAATGATAGCTCTACAGCCACTGTGGGAGGTATCACCATAACTCACAAATCCATCTCCCACCACTGACTAGGTTAAAATCGGCGCTGGTACCGAACTCGTCATCTGATCATCAGGCTCTGCTAGCACTATCCGGTCCAAAAGCTCCTCACCCCAACAATAAACGTCGATCTCGGCCAGTCTTAAATAACATCCATTTTGGCCGGATTTCCACAGTCGCCCCTATGGCTTGAATAGGCAATCCAAGAAGACACGCTCTCGAAGCTAAAACTTGTTCCGCAACGACTTGCATAAAGCTTCTTCCTCACGGACCTTGCCACAGCATCTACAAATGCTCCACAAGCTCAAAATCATTCGGGAAGGGGGTAAGCCAAAATATCCTAGAGATCGCTGCTATCAATCCGTTCACGTCCCACTGGAAAAACAGAGTTCCTCAATCTTAAAGGCAACAGGGCATTAGTCATTCCATTGGCTTCACTGTACTGATAATGCCCCTAGCGTCTCCTGTACGCCATCTTGACGAAATACTCAGCTGTGAATCTAAACTGGTGCAGGCATCATAATTGATCAACTGCCGGGGCAGAACTCTCATCAAAGGCCCTAAATAATAATACCTGGACCTGACTGGGCTCCAATCACAAAGGGCTCTCACCGTCGTATATCAACGACATGACACTAGGTCCAACAGACCCTC
>CM054933.1:1971286-2089662 GCA_029168755.2 Tillandsia fasciculata | reverse complement strand
TTGTTATATCAATGACCACAATTAAGAGGACTAAAATACCAACATTTCAAATTAATAGTAGATAGAGAGAGAGAGACTTTTTCAATTCATGTGACAATGAAAACAATCAAAACTAGAATAAAAGAAAGGGTAAAATGTACATAGACCTCTTAACTTCAGGTTTTTTTTTTTTTTTGTTTTTTTTTTTTTCCTAATAATTAGATTTTTTAATATTTATTTTTGACAATTATATATTTTTTTAACTTTATCAAATAATTTTTTTTTTTTTTTTGCCACGATGAACTTATTAATTATACAGTCGTTGGATTAAATGTACATGTTATGCATATAATTTTATATATTCAAAGCTTAAAAATATTAAAAAAATATATTTTTTTTCTCTTGTAATTTGAAAATTAAATATAATGACCGAAAAATGGTTGAACCGGTCTTCAATTATATTGTGTTTTTTTACATGCTAGAATACAGAAAGAAGATTTTTTTTTTTTTTTTTTTTTTTTTTTTTTTTTTTTTTTTGAAGGTATATAAAAACTATATACATTACGTAATATCAAAATAATTATATAATTAACAACTTTAATTAAGAAGAGGTCAACTAAACTATTTCGTAAAGTTTAAATGTCTAATTATATATATTGAAAGTATATACTTGTATTTATAAAAAAAGCTAAAATTTAATAGCATAAAGTTATTAATATTATTAGATTTTTAATATTCGGATAAAAAGATGTGTGATTAAAATGATAGTGAACCCGTAAAATTTAGTGGGTGGTTGAAAAAAATAATATAATCTAAAAAATAAAAATGATCAAAAAAATACATCTAGCAATAACAAAAGCTATGATCGGACGGCTGAGTTTCCTTACTTCAATATATATATATATATATATATATATATATATATATATATATATATATATATATATATATATATTGAAATACTATCGATAGCGCCAAGTTATTGATGCTACCAATTTTTTAGTCATTGGATTAAAAAAATGTACCGTTAGAATGATAGTGGTCTCCTAGGGTTTAATGGGGGGTTAGTTGAATAGTAAAAATTATAGGAAATCACTATAATCCTAATCGCATATACTTTAATTCAAGGGCTAAAAATTAGTAGCATCAATTGCTTGGTGCTATCCATAGTATTCCAGCCGGACTCTCTCTCTCTCTCTCTCTCTCTCTATATATATATATATATATTTATATATATATATATATATATATATAGTAGTAGAGCTTATATATTTTTATTTTTAAAAGTATAAGTCAATTTATGCTTGTAAATTTTTTACTATTAAATTTGTATTAGAATTTGTGCTATTATAAAGTGAACTAAAGAAAGAGAAATATAAAATAAAAAATAAAAAATTTCAATATAAATTTAATAATAAAAAATTCATAAATATGAATAGACTTGCTTTTAAATATATATTAGCTATTAATTATTAACTTTAAATATATAAATATTATACTAAATCTTTGGTCCTCCTCTTAAGAATTGAATTCTTATTCCGTTTCTGTCCTACTCCTTGGATGAATTCTGATATAAGATATACACTCGAACAGAGATATACAAAAAATATTTCTTGATATTATATTGATTTTAGTCCTCAAAGTAGTTGCAATCAAGTCCGATACAAAAATCATGCCTAGGACCTCACACTAAAGTGGTTGGTCTCTACGTAGCTTCGTCCCTCAATCAGGACAAAAAACTAAAACCAGAAGAGAAAAATGGTGGGCTGCTAGTGAGGACTAAATGCTACGCATAATTTTGTTGCCTATTTGTTCACGTAACTCTGAAATTATTCTATATATATATTTTTAAAAATATATAATATACATTACATATATCTTATAAATAGAATTTATTTATTTGTCATATAATGTGACTAGTAAAATAATCTTAATCTTATCCAATCAGATGAATAAAATTTATATTATATACCTTAAAAAAATATTTTTTTATATATTTTTATAATAATTTTTTTCTTCTTCTTCTTTTTCTTCTTCGGATGATATCTTATATATCCATCTTTCAAAATTTTAAAAAATCTAATATATTTTTGATAGACTAAAATATACTTATTGATTTACAAAAATCCATTCAAATATCTTCTTATCTTTAGGGTATTCTAAGGAGATTTAGAGTTTAGATGGGTATTTTAGTAATTTTAAAATAAATTTAAAAATTTTAAATAGTAGTTAGGAATAAATAAGCAAAACTTACTATTTTTTATAAAAAAAAAACTATTATTATATTAATATATTTTATTAATCTCTATAATATGTTTTTAATTTTTTTTATCTTGTACTATTTTGTTTTTTCATATATATTATTACTTGGCTATTTGTTTTTTGGTCAATGTCTATATTATTATTCGAAAATTTATTATTTTAAGATAAAATCTAACAATTTTATTAAAAAATACTGATGAAATAGATTAAAAAAATAAAATAAATCTCTTTGATAGATTCATTAAAAATTTATATTAAATTATTTTTTACTAATTTTATATAAATTATTATTTTGTTATGTAAAAATGAGCTGACTATATACTATGCCACTTTTAATCAATAATTTTTAATAATTTTATATAAAATTATCGGTTTATTACTTATATAGATTGAAAAACAGAGAAATAGTTGAATGGTTCTTTTGAAAAAAAAAAAAAATTGTACTTTATATTAATAGTAAAAATATTTATAAAAGTATGGCATAGTATAATGTAATTTAAGCCTTTTTTAAAAAAAAAAAAAAAAAACTTCTACAGCTATACCACATGTAAGGAATCAGCTCGTTGTTCGCTAGCCAATTCGCATTCGATTATATATATATATATATATATAAAATTTAATTATTAGATTAATATTTTAATTTTTTTTATTTTATTTTTTATATAGCGTAATAGAGCTGATAATCTAATTTATTATTAGCTAAAAAGCTCGATATTTTAACGCGTCGTACCCGGCACGTTTAGTAAACAAACGGACACGAGCCGTACCCAGCACGTTTAGTAAACACAAACAGACACGAGCCGTATCCGGCACGTTTAGTAAACAAACGGATACGAGCCAATTCTGACTCGCTCGTATTCGGCTCCTCCACAATGTTGGCAACATAACATTAAGCACGTTTAGTTCAAATTAGTATTATAGATTATGTCGACATAACTAAATATCTGAGATGTCTGAATCGAATTAGTACCAAACTTGTATTACTGTGTTTGATTTAATACAGTAATATAATACTAGATTACAGTGTATATAGTATTACTATATTTAGTTCAGTTGATAAAACTCAGTAATTTTCTAAAATTACACTTTGGGGTCATATTTAATTTTTTTATTTACTAAATCATAACAAAATATAATTCGTATTTATTAAATTAATTCAATAAATAAAAAATAAAAATAAAATGATTAAATATATAAAAAAATTATAAAACAAACTATTAATTTAAACTATAAATATATAAATAAATAAATAATCATATTACGTTATCAAAGATGATATTACGTTATCCTGTTGATAGAATTTAGAAAATTAAAAAATAAAAAAATAATTTTATATAATATATAAGATTATCCGCCATCGGTAATTCAAAATATCTACACCTCCCTCAGTAATATTTTTGGAGTAATCTTGTATCGTTAGTAATGTTACATTACCAAACAGATTATAGAACAGATGAACCAAATATAATAATTCTAATAAAATTGACTGTAATTTTGATAAGATAATACAAACTAAACTTCTCCGAAGGGTTTCATTGACTTATATGCACACACTAATTAAAGGGCAAATTTCAAAAAAAATATTTATTTTTTATAATATTTGAAACCTCGTATAGGATGTTGGACAATGTCCACCACAATCTTTTATATAATAATAATAATAATAATAATATTAATTATGAAAGGTTTAATATGCTCATAAAAATATAATAAAAATTTCAAAATAGATCCCTTAGCTTTTATTCTTTTTGATTGAAACCCCTTCATTTTTTTTTTTCAAATTCAAAATTTTTACACTTTATTTACTTAACAATTTTATCAAATGCAATCACTCTATTAGTTATTATTTTCAATGAAAAAATAAAAAATTCGAAAGTTGAGAAAAAAAAAAAGAAAATCAATTTGGGTAGTAATAAATATATATATCCAAAAACAAGACTTGCCCGATTTTTGGCGAATATTTTAGAGTAGGTGGAAGTCATGATATATGTACTGTAAATAGTCACGCCAATTATTGTTTGTTTGGCGCATTACCGTTGAGTTTCGACATGCTACCTAATATTAAATGCTTTATATTATATTTATATTTTTATTATATTAAATTTTATAAATTAATTTTATTATTATTTATTTATTTTCGATGATAGAATTTCTAAATTAATAATCGGTATCGTTGAATATAATCTAGATCATTGAAAGTATTTAGAAATTAAATTTTAAATTTTTTTTTGACGTTATTGACCTAATGATCAAAAAATTATAAAATTTGTAATTCGAACGATAAGTATAAGAATTATTTAAATTTTGGTTAGATTTTTTTTAAAAATAATTTAAAACAAGATCTATACTTCCGATCTTGATTACTAAATTCCTATTGCATGGATTATAATTAGTTCAAAATTCAATTACAAATTATACTCTAATGAAATTTAAATTTAAATTTCGATAGATTAAAAGCTCCTTAAAAAAAATTTAAAATAAATATACTCAAATAAGTAAATTAATATTACTATATCTTATTAAGCATTGAATCTGATCAAATTTAATTATTCAATAAATCTAATAAATAATGCATATAAATTCACCAATAATATATTTTAAAACTCTTGATTCCTTTTGAAACAAAAAAACAAAAAAAAGAAAGTGACAAGTGACAAGTGACAAAGAAAAAGTGACATTGCTTTTTGGTTTTTGCTATAACACAAGCCATTTACACCACATTTGCACCTAAAATTAGGTGGTGATCAATTGAGGCTAACCTAATTAATATCTAGCACAGTTGATTTAAAATTGGTATTTAAAAATTTAATAATTAGTATTTAAAATTTAATAATTAGTATTTAAAAATTTAGTTATATTTAATAAAATAATAAGAAATAAAACAGATAACTTATTATCATCACTGTTTTAAAGAGCTCCGTTTATAGAATAATTGGTACAATAATAGAAAATGGGAGGACCATTTTGAAATTACAAAAGTACAAAATGCCTAATTTATAAATTGTACGGTAGATGCTGTCCTTTGATTTTTTTTATTTTATTATTTTTTTTTTCGTTACATTTATTGCTAACTTTGGCTTTAAATTTATATGAATTTTACGGTTTTTTTTTTTGATAAATTTAATTATTATTTTTTAATATTATTAATAATCAATAATGAACGATCCAAATTCAACTCAACTATCATTAAAAAAAAAAAAAAACCAAAAGAAAAGTCAAAGCAACATTTCAATCAACGGCAAAGATATTTGGATAAAAATACTAGTAATAAATATTTTCACTGAATTAATAAACTTAAATTTTCAATCTCATAAAAAAAAAAAAAATCAAAATTTTTTCTTTTTGTTTTTTTCTCTTTTAGAGAGGTATAGGACAAATTCATAAATTCAAATTTGTTTTTAGAGAGAATCTAAAAGGCTAAGCTATGCATGTAATGCTTTTAATGTTCATATAATTAATGTTCATATAATTATTTACAGCACAAAAAAATTATTGTCGATATTAGATTTTTAATTATGTTCGATTTTAATAAATAATTAGAAAAATAATATAAATTTATAAAAAATTATCTAAATTTGTAATATTATAAAATTTATTAAAAAATATATAATAATACAGATTTCAATATAGATTTAATAATAAAAAATTATAAATATATTTAGATTGATATTCTATAAAAAGAATGTATTTAATTTTTTTTTTATAAGATATTATTAAAATTTTATTTTTTAGATAAAAAAAAATATATAATTAAATATAAATAAATAAATAAATAAATTTAAGGACAGAAAATTTGGTAGAATCGAGAGTGAATACCTGAAGGACGAGGAGGGGGAAGGAGGATTCGTCGGTGTAGTCGACTTTGGGGACGAGGCGGGCGAGTTCCATGGTGGGGGCGAAGTCGCCGAAGTCGTCGACGGAGGAGTCGGGGGCGTCGGCTTCGACGAAGAGGACGCCGTCGCCGTTGCAGTCGATCTCGACGCGCCCGTCCTCGTCCCGCGCCAGCCGGCCGGCCATCGGGTAGAACTCCACCAGCGCCGTCCCCAGCGCCGCCCGCATCTTCTCCGCGTCGAAGAATCGATCCGCCGCCTCCCCCTCCCCCTCCCCTTCCTCCTCGCCGCCGCCGCCGCCGCCGCCTTCGACGCCGCGGCGGTAGAAGTAGACGCTGGGGGTGTGGAACCGCGGCACCACCAGGTCGAGATTGGCGTTCCACAGCCTCCGCCGTGGCGTCGACTGCGCGGGCTTCACCATCGTCGACCTCCGCACGTCGATCTTCATGTCTTGAGAGGAATTGAAGGGGCTCTTTGCAAAAAATTGGGGACAATAAATTAATGAATCAAGAGAATGGGGGAGCGGGGTGGGGGAGGGGGTGAAACAACAATAACAACAATAACAACAATAATAGCTCTTGGTGGAGAGCTGGTGAGAGAAGGGCACAGAGGGGGTGATTTATAGGATGAGTGGAGCAGAGTTGGTGGGGGTGGTGGGGGATGTGTGATGAAGGAGTCGTGTATTCGGCTCGAGACTGACACGTGTCTCCTGCTCACAGGTGGCGGCTCAAACCGGGCGCGGCGCAAACGAGGATACTATTCCGTGTATCCGGTGCGCCACGTCATCAAACACCAGTTGTAAATACAGTATGGGCAATGCTACCGTATGGGCAATCCAGTGTGCCACATCATCAACATATGACGGAGTGCTAGATCAAGTTCGAACAATAATATTTAAATAAATCAAATTATATGATCATCAAAATCAATCAAAATAAGCCTCATCTTACACCCACCCATCTAAGGATAGAGTGCCATTTCACAAATTGTGAAGTGATCCCTCACCACACCCCACTCACTGGATGAATGAGGTGCTATGGATAGTATAATTACATATCCATATAATTATAATATATATACTAATCAACAGTCCGACTACTATACTATCGATAGCACCAATTATTTGGTATTATCAAATTTCTTATTTTTAGATCGACTCCTTTAATTATTTTTATCCGTTAGATTTTTATTATTTTTCCGATCGCCCGTTAAATTCAAGGGGCTCGCTATTATCTTAACCACACATACCAATGACTTTGTACTATTAACAGTATAGTAATCTAATTCTATAAATATATATATTTGTATTAAAAAAAATTTAAATATTAGAAAGTAAATTTTTCTTCAAATATACAAATTTAATATACTTTTCGTATTATTAGAATATTATAGCTATAAATTATTTGTTTGGTTAAGTATAGTTATTATTTTATATTTTATTTAAACTATAAAAATTATTTTATTTTATTTATAAGATGAGTGAAAAATTAAGATTACAATTTTTTTTTTCTTTCAACTGTTGCAATTTTTTTTTTTATTTACGATCAACTTATAAGATAAATCAAAATAATTGCGTAGCAAAACAACTAACACATCACATAGCACTTATAAAGACAAAAATTTACAGTGGTGTAGCAGTTACACCACCATTATATAACGGTCATATTTTAATTTTTTTCTTTACAAAAGAGATGTATTTTATATGGTCCATGGATGACATGGCGCACCGGGTGCATGAAACAATTCTCTGTATAAGTTGGGGTTGGTGAGAAGGTGATCCGATCCTCGCGAGACACCGTATCCACTCCTCTTCTTCTTTTATTTTATTATTAATTTTTTTTTAAAAAAAAAAATAGCACCCTTATTTTTAAAAAAATAAATTTAGTTAAAAATATATATATTTTATTTTATTATTAATTTCTTTTAGTAATTTTTGAACAAAGAAATTTCAGATATGAACCATTCAATTTTTTTCTTTTTTTTTTTATCTACGTGCCGGCGCGGATCTTAAAGCACACGTGTGCGCGGGAGGAGAGCACTGAGTTGGTAATTTGTAGAAAATTGCTACGAGCTCACCAAACCCAAAACCCCCCGTTTTCCGCCTACCGCGGTGGCGGGCCCCGCCGTGAAATTTTTCTCAAAAAAAATTTAAAAAACAGTAAATTAGTTGGATTTGGTCCTTTTATTTTACCAATTCTTCAGGGACATCCAAATTTAGGGACCGACTATTAAATAATGTTCATTGGCTGCACGTTATTTCCTGTCAGATTGAATTTTCCTACGAGGTTTACATTTTCTTTCTGCTCCAGAAGATTCTGCATTCCATTTTTTTTTTTTTTTTTTTTTTTTTTTTTTTATTTACTGTGATATTTTCATAATTTTACATCGAATAAAAATTAATATAATATTTTAATAATTTTACATCGAATAAAAATAAAATTATAATTAAATTTATAAAAGATTATGAACATAAGTAATAATTAATAGTTTTATATCAGATGAAAATTAATATAACATTCTAATAAAATAATAATTAATTTTATAACAAATTATGAACATTTTAGACGTCTGATCTAAACGGAAGAAATGTATGATGATCGAATGAAAATAATATTATAATTTTTAAAAAAAAATTATAGACATAAATAATAATTACTGAACTTAACTTTATGGTATGAATCGATACATTTACTTACGAATAATGACCAGATTTGATTGATTAATAAATATTCCAATAATACTATTATTATTAACATAAAGCGAAAAGTTTTAATTAATGATTCAAATAGGACTAAAGTTTTTTTTTTTAAAAAAGTGATCCCCTCTTAAATTTGGTAAGGTACTAAAAAATTAAATAAATAAATTAATGTGGTATTTATTGAGTGCCAGTTAATGGCCAAAATTATAGGGCCATTCCAATTTTTGATTTAGTACTTTTCATCTAGTACATTTCTTTATGAAAAAACCCTATTACTTTTCAAAAATTTAATAATAATATTGGTTCCTATCTAGTATTTTGATTTTTTTTTTAAATGTTAAATTTATTATTGTCAAAATTATATGAAGAGCATTAACTAAATTTGTAGAGATAAATGATATATTCAAATTTTGAAATTAAAGTGTCATTGACTTATTTAAATCAAACAAATTGAAAAATTGATAGTAAAATTAATATTTTGAAATATAAGATAGTTAAATCAAAATAATATATATAGTTTAGATAAGTTTTATATATTTTTACAAAATCTATTAGAATTGTAGGAAGTATATTTACAAAATCTGTAAAATTTAAACAGGGCATTCAATTTTTGAAGTCAAAATATTATCGATTGATTTAAATCAAATAAATTGAAAGATTAGATAATAAAATTTAAAATTTTAAAAAGTCGAATAATTAATTCAAAATAGTGTATACTTCAGATAAATTTTAAACGTTTTTATTTTTTTTAAAAATTTCTTTTTATTATTTTTATAGAAAAGTTAGAAAATAGTAAATCGTTTAGTTAATGAAAAACAAAGTTATTTAGTCAAATAATTTTATTTAAAAAAAATTATTTGACCAACCCTCTCTGATAGGAACCACTGCTGTAAACAATAATTCTTCAAAACATATTTTTAAGTTATATTTTTTTTTATACTTTACCTTTTCCACATTGAAATATTATATGGAATTTTTTAAAAATAAATAAAATCCAGCTGTGATTAATTGAACTATAAGTTGCCCAAGCAATTTGAAATTTAAAATTCATAAAATAAAAGATGTAAAAGGTGTTTTAGTTTGACTTCTCTGTATAGATAGATGCATTGCACCATATCAAATTGACTAATAATTATTAAAATTTAATTTTATTAATAATTATTAAATATATGAGCCCGAATTAGTTCATGGTCTCAATATGGGACTATTGTGGTTAAACTTCTATAGTTTAGATTTGATATTTTTCTCACTCAAATCACATATAATACAAAATTATCAGACGAGATATGAAACTTGCCTTGTTGTTAAGACTCTGGCCTGTCTTGTCACATTGTCCTTCAGACTCTGATCCGCTAGCAATAATAATTCGTTGGGTTCAAACTATCGCCCCAAAATAGTTACATCCAGTTACAATTATTAGCGTCCATATATAATTTTTAGGAGCAATTTTCTATATACTCCTAAAAATTTTTCTGTTTTTCAGATTTATCCCTGGAGCTGCCGTTATCTATGTGAAATTACTATTTTGCCCTTTCAAATATATCCTAAACCCTAAAATCCTAAAAAACTCCTAAAATTCTAAATCCGGCAACTCTGATTATTATTTAACTCTAGTTTAACACTAGTTAACTTAACAAAGGGAAACGGTATGGGTATTTTTAATAACGGTGGAACATATGAGGGGTATATTGGAAAGAAAAAATAAGAGGGATAAATCAGATATTTTTTTCAGATTTTAGGGGTACACAGGCAATTGTTCTAATTTTTTTATATACCCAATAACAATTCTATTTCCATTGATTGTAAAATTAATTTCAACATTATTAGTTGTGTAAAAATATTATCTAATATCCATATTTTGGAATTTATTTGAATTTAAATTGCTCTATAAATTTATAGGTAGATAAATAATTTAAAAAGAAACAAATTAAATATATATATATATATATATTTTGTTAATATCCATGATATGATGTAAGAGAAAAATTAGAAAAAAGAAAGGTAAAAATAAATGGAGACACCTCAACTATAGGCTATTTTGAAATAGGCCACCAAACTGCTTTTGTTTTTTTTTTTTTAGTTAAATTAAAAAGCTCATTAAATTTAAAGAAAAATTTCAATTATTGCTCACTAATTGGGCTAATTTTATTTTCCAAAATTGATTAAAATTATTAAAATTTGATAAAACTATCAAACAAATTTTATCTAATTTTCATTAATTGATAAAATTACCAGATAAATTCAGTCAAATGTTAATTTAATTGACTAAAATCATCAGATTCCAAAATTATTTTAGTTGCTATACTATTTCAAAAATTATTATTATTTGACTACACATTAATTATTATGGAAAAACCATTTGATAATTGAATTAGTTATCATCTTAGTTCTAAAATGAAATTAATAGTTAAATTACGTATTATGTTATAGTTTATTTGAAAAATTATAAAAATTTTAATGAATAATCTAACTAAAATAGAAATAAATTAAAGTTTGATGATCTAAATAATTTTTTTTTTTTTTGAAAAATTCTCCCCTCCAAATATAAAAAAAAAAGAGCTCTAATAACAGTTTTTCTTAGACAATTCAGTTCACAGTAATATTTACAAAATTTGAAACGGATTTAAAAAAAAAATGAAATGCGACAGGATATAAAAGTTCATACCTAAAATCGAACCAAAATAAAAAATTAAAATAATTGTTATTCTCTAAAATCTTAAGTTGTCGTTTGAGGAATAATATTAGTGTGGCAGAACTCGAACTCAGAATTTTTTTTTCCTGATATTACGTTAAATTAATAATTCAAAATCTCTCTTTTTTTAAAATTATGTTGAATATAAAAAACATAAATAGTATTTTTTAATAATTTAAGTTTTTAGATAATAATAAATATTTTTTATAATTTAACATGATATCAGATCAGATCAGAGTCGAATCGTGATTCTGCTCTGAGTTCAAGTCTTGTCGGATTTTGTTAATCTTTTAGGAGCTTTAATTTATTTAATCCCGTCTACTATTTAAATTTTTTTAAACTTATTCTAAAGCTATCAAAAAATTCTCCTAAAATTCAAATCACATTAGAAAAATAAAGGAGCTTGTAAATATTTGAATTTTTTTTCAAAAATCAATAAGAATATTTTGATCTATCAGCAATATATTAAATATTTTTAAAATTTTAAAAAACATACTAAATATTATCCAAATATAGTTTTGATCAAAATTAAAGTTGCGGCAAATCAGGTACAAAATAAAAAGTTAAAAATTACGGTCGAAAATTACTCCGTCTTTCTATTCTTAGGATTAATTCATACAATTCTATGTAAACGTATCGAATTACCGTTATATTTCTATAAAATTAAATTTTTTTATATTTATTAATTTAAAAATTATTAACTGTTTATATATATATCCCAACCGTCAATATTCGATAAAAAAATATAATTAATATATATTCCAACCGTCAATATTCGATAAAAAAATATAATTAACTATAGATTAAATACATATCATGATTAGTGAATGCGATAAATTTATTTTTTTATCCTTTCAGATATTATACTTAACCATACGTATATTTTTGTACAGCTGAAACTTTTAGATGAACATATTTGTAAGAACAAAATTAATATTTTACTGTTAAAAAATAAATAGTAAATAAAAAAAAATGGCTAAATTACAGAAACCTCCTGTCATATCCCGCTTTTCCACTTTACCCCCCTGTCATTAAAAAGTCGACAATCTGCCCCTCGTAATTACCGAATTGTGCAATAACCCTCCCGCCGTCAGTTGACCGTTAGTTGACCGTCAATTTTTTTGAAAATATAATTTCATATACCCAAAATACCCTTAGAAAATATCCTTAAAAAAAAAAAAAAAAAAAAAACTTCGGAATAAAAAAAAGGAGGGCATTTTCGTCATTTTACCATTCCCGTTAACGTCGTTGCCCCCTAAATACAATTCGGTAATTACGAGGGGGCAGATTGTCGACTTTTAAATGACAGGGAGGTAAAGTGGAAAAGCGGGATATGACAAGGAGGTTTTCTAATTTAGCCTAAAATATATATATATATATAATATATATATATATATATATATATATATATATAATTTATTTTTTTAAAAAAATAAATATGAAATATTAAATATTATAGTCAAGGGCAGTATAAAATTAACCTCTATTTTTTTATTAAATGAGATAGCGCACGTCACACGTGACGCCAGAGTGACATGCGAAGAGGTAAACGCGGCAAAGCGTCGGTTTCCATTAGATTCCGAGGTTCAGTCCATAAACAGTATTATTATTATTATTATTAATATAAAATAATAGATTAAATAATAAGATTAATAAGTAGAAAGAAAATTTAATTTATGAGCTACATTAATTTAATTTTATTATTAAAATTTACTTAAATTTATTGAAGATATATTTGTTGGCTTAAAAGAACTAGCATCCTACTATACAGCTAGCGAGAGATCAGATTCGATCGAGTTATACTCGAATTTGAATGCGCCTTAATTATAAAAAAAATATTAAAAATCAACGACCGAATTTGGATACTATAGCTAAGTAATCCAATCTGAAATATTTTATTTTGCAAAGAGTATAAAAAAAGATTTAGAATTTTTGAATTGGCCGTTTTTATTTTATTCTCCCTATTTTCTCATTTTCTCTCTCTCTCTTTCTCTCTATTCAAAATTATTATCTTTTATTATTATTATTATTATTATTATTATTATTATTATTATTATTATTCTCCCTCTCATTATTATTATTATTATTATTATTATTATTTTATACTATGGCTGTGAAGTTTCGGTGTTAAACAAAATACAATAATTTTATATTTCTAATACTTCTTAATGAGATAAAATTGTATGAATCAAATGAAAGAATTATACAATTTTCTATAATTTTATTATTATACATATAATTTTTCTTAATTCTTCGGTACATAGAAATTATAAATAACACAAATCAAACAACCCCTAAATTCATTAAAAATATAATTAATTTAAATTTTATATTAAAAAAAAATCAAATTATTTACATTAAATAAATTAAAAATTAAATAGTCGAAATAAAAATATTATAGTTGACATAAATTTTAAAATTCCTTCGCGCGCGCGTGTATATATATATATATATATATATATATATATATATATATATATATATATATATATATATATATAGACTTTATATATTTTTAAAAGTATAAGTCAATTTATGTTTGTGAATTTTTTATCATTAGATTTATATTGGGATTTATGTTATTATAAAGTCAACTAAAGAGAGAGAATAGAAAAAGTAAGATAATACAAATCACAATACAAAATTCAATGGTAGAAAAATTACAAGTTTATATGGATAGACTTATACTTTTGAAATAATATTATAAGAGTTTATTGGGAACAAAAAAAATAAAAAAAAAATGTGCCAGAGCGTACCACTGGGAGGTCATGCGTATCCATCGGAACGCAAAGAGTGCCATGTGTCATCACGTAAGTGTGCCCGGTACCGTACCGTGCCAAGCGGCGAACAGCACCCCCCCGTGCCACGGCACTTCGAACCTTAATATATATATATATATATATATATAATATATATATATATATATATATATATATATATATATATATAGTCCGGCCACTATAATATAATAGTATCAAGTCATTGGTACTATCAAGTTTTCTACCCTTAGATCAAACCCCTTTAATTATTTTTACCCGTTAGATTTACTATTTCCCAAATCACCTATTAAACCCAAGGGGTCCACCATCATATCAACCATACATCTTTTAATTTAAGGGTTAAAAACTTAATAGCACAAATGACTTAGTACTATTAATAGTGTTCCCGCCTAGATCTCTCTCTCTCTCTCTCTCTCTCTCTCTCTCTATATATATATATATATATATATATATATATTATATCTATATATGCGTAGGGCTACTATACTCTTATAGCATAAGTTTTCATCCCTTGGATGAAGGAATGTGCGGTTAGGATGATAGTGTTCACCCTAGGGTTTACTAGGTTGTTGGAGAAATAGTAAAAATCTTAGAAACTACTATAATCCTAACCGCACATTCCTTCATCCAAGGAATGAAAACTTATGAGTACGAATTTTTTTTACTCATAAGCGGATAGTAGCCGGACCCTATATATATATATATATATATATATATATATATATATATAGTAGAGCTTTTATATTTTCAAAAGTACAAGTGTAAATATGTTTCTAAATTTTTTACTAAATTTGTATTGAAATTTTTGTTATTATACTTTTTCTTTTTCTCTCCTTAGTTGACTTTATAATAGTACAAATCTCAATGAAAATTCAATGATAAAAAATTCACAAATATAATTGGACTTATATTTATTTTTAAAATATTTAACTCTACTCTCTCTCTCTCTCTCTCTCTCTCTCTCTCTCTCTCTCTCTCTATATATATATATATATATATAGAGGCTGAAATATCAAGTTTTTAGTTTTTGGATTAATGGATGTGTAGTTAAGATGATAGTAGTCCCCTAGTGATTACTAGATGGTTGGTTGAATAGTAAAAATTTTAGGAAACCATTATAATTCCAACCGTATATTTTTTCATCTAACGACTGAAAATTTGATAGCACTTGGTGCTATCGATAATATTCTAACCGGACTATATATATATATATATATATATATATATATATATATATATATATATATATATATAAAAGAGAGAAGTGTACTAGTTCAACAGTATTTTAATTAAATAAAGTTTTGTTGTGGGGATCGGGAATGGGCATGAGTAGTACAACTTTAATTGTTAGTGGTGCACACACATGTAATGTACACCAATAATGTAGCCAACCAGAAAAGGTGGTTTAACAGTAAATAAAATATGAAGCACGAAAAATTAGTTGTGTTGTGCAGTAGATAATAAATCTGCATAGTTTTATCGACAGTACTACTATAAATATTCTACAGTATTATTTAGTATGAATCAATCGTTTCTATTACAAAAGTAAAAGGACTTAATAAATTACAATCAAAATTGCGTGTATAGTGGAATTATCACCCACTTCACCATAATGTGCGCCCATAGATGGACGGGACGCTTGAGCTTAAGCATCTTGCTTGCTTATCGAAATATTATACGGATTGATCGTACGTTTACTGTGCATTACATTTTTGTTCCATCGATCTATTAATTAATATAAAGTAGTACTTTACTTTAAAAACTTAAACAATAAGAAAGCATTAAATTAAATAGAGCTAAATAGAGCATTATTTTAAACTTTGCACCATTTTACTTCAAAACTTAAGTTAATTATTTATTTTAATAAATTTAAAGTTACGATAATTGTGTGAAATACTAATTAACTAAATAAGTAAAATACTAGCCTCTTAATTTGATAACTTGGGACCGAGTTTGAGTAACCCACACTAGCCCCAACTGATGGCTCATTCCATCCACCTTAATTCATCTATTTTCCCAATAAGCCAAGCTAATGGCTTCTAGGGGAATATGCATGCAATTAAAAACCCTACTACAAAAGTGACTTTTAGCGGCAATTTAAAATACCAGCAAAAGTATAAAAAGTGTCGGAAAAAAAAATTTCGACGGTTTTTTGTGGCACTTCCAAATGCCAGTTAAAACTCAGTCGGTAATTCTTTTGCTGGCACTTATGTAAAATCGTCGGTAAATGATAAAATGCCGGCACTTGCGAGTGCCACCTATTCTAACATATAGTGGCAATCAAAAGTGCCAGCAAAAATCTCTCTTTTGGCATTCAAAACAGCCGGTAAATAATAAAATGCCGGCACTTGCGAGTGCCACCTATCCTAACGTATAGTGGCAATCAAAGTGCCGGCAAAATATCTCTTTTGGCACTCAAATCGCCGGTAAATAATAAAATGCCGGCACTTGCGAGTGCCACCTATCCTAACGTATAGTGACAATAACAACGTATAGGTGACAATCAGAAGTGCCGGCAAAAGAAGATTTTAATGATTAATAATGAAATGATAATTTAGTTAGCCAAAATAATTATTTGATATCAATACAAATATTTATGAAAGGTATTTTAGACACATGCAAAAAATGTCAAACACAATAAATTTAGTAGGTAAAACGAAAAAAAAAAAAAATCATAAAAGTTCAAAAAGTATCATAGATCAACATCCATAATAAACAAAAAAGGCTATTAATTTAATCACAACAACAAAAAAATCAGTATACTTCAAGTACATATATATTTTAGTCATAAACAAAAATGAAGGAAATGCAGCCTTACAATTAGTCAACAGATCAATTGCTTCTTCTTAAGTAATCAAACCCTGCATTAGAAAAAAAAAATCTATTAGACTATGAAACAACAAAAAATTTAACACTTTAGTGAACAATGTATTATTTTACATGCAAACTGGGATGACACCTAATTATTCATCAAGTGATTGCTGAAAAATAAATCTCAATTATACATGCAAGCGTGACGGTACCGTACCGTACCAGGCGGCGAGCGGCACGCCCCCGTGCCACGGCACTTCGAACCTTTATATATATATATATATATATATATATATATATATATATATATATATAGTCCGGCTACTATACTATTAATAGTATCAAGTTATTGATACTATCAAGTTTTCTATCTTTAGATCAACCCCTTTAATTATTTTCACCCGTTAGATTTTACTATTTCCCCAACCACCTATTAAACCCAAGGGGTCCACCATCATATCAACCACACATCTTTTAATTTAAGGGTTAAAAACTTATTAGCACCAATGATTTGGTACTATTAATAGTGTTCCGCCTAAATCTCTCTCTCTCTCTCTCTCTCTCTCTCTCTCTCTATATATATATATATATATATATATATAGCGTAGGACTACTATACTCTTATAAGTATAAATCTCTTTGTACTCATAACTTTTTCACCCTTGGAAGAAGGAATGTGCGGTTAGGACGATAGTAGTCCCCATAGGGTTTACTAGGTTGCTGGAGAAATAGTAAAAATCTTAGGAACGATTATAATACTAACCGCACATTCCTTCATCCAAGGGATGAAAACTTATGAGTACGAAATTTTTTTACTCATCATAAGATTATAGTAGCCGGACCCTATATATATATATATATATATATATATATATTATATATATATATAGTAGAGCTTTTATACTTTCAAAGTAAAAGTTTAAATATGTTTCTAAATTTTTTACTAAATTTGTATTGAGATTTGTGTTATCATATATTTTTTTTCTTTTTCTCTTCTTAGTTGACTTTATAATAGTACTAATCTTAATGAAAATTTAATGGTAAAAAATTTACAAATATAATTGGACTTATATTTTTAAAAATATTTAAACTCTACTCTCTCTCTCTCTCTCTCTCTCTCTCTCTCTCTCTCTCTATATATATATATATATATATATATTATATATATATATATATAATTAGGCTGGAATATCAAGTTTTTAGTCTTTGGATTAAAAGATGTGTGGTTAATATGATAGTAGTCCCCTAGTGATTACTAGGTGGTTGGCTGAATAGTAAAATTTTAGGGGACCACTATAATTTCAACCGCATATTTTTTTATCCAACGACTGAAATTTAATAGCACTAATTATTTGGTGCTATCGATAGTATTCTAGTCGAATATATATATATATATATATATATATATATATATATATATATATATATATATATATATATATATGAGGGATGCTAGGTGTATACCCCGTAAGGGGTGTACATCCTACACTCCATTCCATTCTGGGATGGAGCTTCCTCCACTGATTACTTCGATATGACCAGTAAAATTTATCCCACTCCAAAATAGGATGGGGTGTACGTAGGATGTACATCTCTTATGGGGTGTACACTTATATTTATCCTATATATATATATATATATATATAGAGAGAGAGAGAGAGAGAGAGAGGAGAGAGAGAGAGAGAGAAGTGTACTAGTTCAATAGTATTTTAATTAAATAAAGTTTTGTTGTGGGGATCGGGAATGGGCATGAGAACTTGAATTGTTAGTGGTGCACATACATGTAATGTAATGTACACATGCAGCCAACGAGAAAAGGTGGTTTAACAGTTAATAAAATATGAAGTAGGAAAAATTAGTTGTGTTGTGCAGTAGATAATAAATCTGCATAGTTTTATCAACCGTACTGCTATAAATATTCTACAGTATTATTTAGTATGCATCAATCATTTCTATTACAAGTGATAAAAATATTGATAGTTAATATCTGAAATCCGAGTTAGAAACCTAATTCTTTATAATTTCAGCTAAATTTATTTTAAAATAAACGAAACGGATAGTATGTTACATTTCTTCCGATATATATATATATATATATATATATATATATTATATAATATATATATATATATATATATTATTTAGCATGTTATTAATATATTGATAATTTATATAACAATCGAAATTGCGTGTATAGTCGAATTATCACCCATTGCACCATAATGTGCGCCCATAGATGGACGGGACGCTTGAGCTTAAGCATCTTGCTTGCTTATCGAAATATTATACGGATTGATCGTACGTTTACTGTGAATTACTTTTTTGTTCCATCGATCTATTAATTAATATAAAGTAGTACTTTCCTTTAAAAACTTAAACAATAAGAAAGCAATATTAAATTAAATAGAGCTAAATAGAGCATTATTTTAAACTTTTGCACATTTTAACTTCAAAACTTAAGTTAATTATTTATTTTAATAAATTTAAAGTTACGATAATTGTGTGAAATATACTAACAAAATAAGTAAAATACTAGCCTATTTAATTTGATAATAAAATTAAAAGGCTAAATTACAGAAAACCCTCTCATAATATACCCTTTTTTTATTTTGCACTCCTGTCTTTCAAAAGCCTACATTTTGTTCTCTCGTAATTCTGAAATTATGCATTTACCCCCCGCTGTCAGCGTACCGTTAGTGAGCCGTCAATTTCTTAGATAATATACCGAAAATACCCCTCAACCCTTTCTTCTCCCGATCGCTCCGAGGCTGAGTGCTACCGCCGCCGCCGTCGTCGGGAGCCCCCGGCGATCGTCGGCGCAGTCGCTGCTCGGGCCTGCGCGGCTAGGCGCGGCAACATGCAGCGACGGGCGCGCGGCAACATGCAGCGACGGGCGCTCGGCAACTTGCGGCCACACCGGCCTAGCCTGGTCTCGAATCAGATCGCAACAACCGAAGAGCCTCGGGCTCGGCCAGGGAGGGGGAACTAGCGCGTTGGTGGGCCTCCTGGCGCGCACAGGAGACGATGAGGAGCTGGGCTGCTCCGCGCGCGTGCTCGAGCCCACTCAGCTTCGCCTGGCTCGGTCCGGCGACGATGCGGGTGCCCGGTTTGCAGGGAGGAGGTGAGCACCAGTGGCCAGCGGGGGTGAGCACCACCTCAAGGAAGGTTGTTAACGACGTCACAGAGTCCAGCCAAACGTCAAATGGCGGCAGGGTGATCCTCGATCCCCTCCGGCTCCGGCTTCGACGGCGACGACGTGGAGAAAAGAACTAGGGTTCACGTTGAGGGAGAAAGAAGATGGATTAAAAAGAGGACATTTTTGTCATTTCGCATGTTCCGTTAATCCCGTTACCCTCTAAAAATAATTTTGTAATTACGAGGGGGAAAAATATAGGCTTTTGAAAGACAGGAGGGCAAAGTGAAAAGGCGGTATATTATAGAGAAATTTTCTGTAATTTAACCAAATTAAAATTTTAAAATAACAGATAGTTAAATCAAAATAATTTATAAATCAGATAAATTTTATATTTACTTATTTATTTCTTTTCGACCTCTAACCTCTCCGTTAGCGATTAAGTACCAATCAACTGCACTAGTCACAGACATAAACTTGGGGACAGAGTTTGAGTAACCCACACTAGCCCCAACTAATGGCTTATTCCATCCACCTTAATTCATCTAATTTCCCAATAAGCCAAGCTAATGGCTTCTAGGGGAATATGCATGTAATTAAAAAGTTAGGTTGCTCAAACTTATTAATCAAACAATTAATGGAACCATGCAACACACAAGGGTACTATCCTCTTGCTTTTGAACCTAATCATTGTTTATGTTAGGATTTAGTTAGATTTGTAATTAAATCTTAATTGAATTAGAGTTAATATTTAAATCTATTAGAGATAAATTAATTTGAATTTAAATATTAATTAAGTATAATTTAATTTAAGTAGATTTGGGTATATTTTGGATGGATGTAGAGAGCTTATATATATAAGCGTACGTACGTATGAGAGGATGACCGTACGATACAAAAAAAGAGAAAGGTGAGAGAGATTCAGGAAGAGAACTCAGATTGAAGCTATTCTATTGTAGAAGATGAGTCAGTGTAATTCTTCTCTTGGTTAATGAATCTTATTTCACCCGTATATTTTCTGTTTTAGTTTTTTTTTTTTTTTTTTTTTTTTTTCTTTTGTGGTTGTATTGGTTTCAGTTTTGTTGAGAGAACGAATTTATGATAAAAATCGATTTGACGTTTTCACCGTGAAATTCTAACACTAAACGGTATCAGAGTGAATTGCGGTACCGAAGCGAATTGCGAATTCACAGAATTTGGTATCGAGACGGATACTGAATTTCCAACAATTTATAAATGAAGAGTAGGCACATTGATATTAATCCAAAAATAATGTTATTTCACGGCTCAAAAAAAGAGGGGGTCAAATGGTTTCGTAATGGACATATCAAAGGATCTAGGATTTGTTTTTTTTCTTTCTTTTTTTCAGGGTTGTTGAGGGGTTTGGATTTACTTAGATCCTTAAGAGGGAATTATATATACCACATCTATTTTATTAGGTTATTAATTGGCTCTATTTCCTTGGTTTGTATTCGAGTCTAATTTATGACATTAGGTTATGCTTTGGCTTGACTTTCATTTTGTGTTGAAAGTTGTGTGCGTGTTGTAGAGTTGTATTAAGGAGAATTATCTAATGCTATTTGAACAAAAATAATTTGAGCAAAAGCATATAAAGATATGCTTATCTATTTTTTGATTGAACTATAGAAATCATATATATCCTATTAGGTCATTATAATATATGGAAAATTTGAATTCTAAAATTTAAATTTGAATTTAATTTTTTTGGAGTTTTTATAATTTGAAAAATTCAAATTTCTAGAGTGTTCTAGAAGAAACGTCTAACTTGATTTAACGAAACTCAATCGTGACGGAACAAAATGACTACATGTACGGTCTCGTCGAGCTGAATGACGTGACGACGTTCGATTTCGAATTCGGCGAGCCGAAATCATAGAAAAATATGTAAAATATTATTTTTATAGTGTATTTTCATAAAAATGTCCATATTATATGCGCCGAATCGCGCGAGATCGCATGTATGTGGAGGGGCCTCGGCGCAAAACACATCTGCTGTAATGGACCCAAGTTTAAATATCAAGGATTGATGGACCTTCTAGCAACTTTTCTACTCTCTTTAAATATCCTCTTGGTGAAACCCTAACCCTACCCTAGCCTCACAGACCCTGAGCTCCATAGCCACCCCTGTGCCTCATCCTTCCTCTTGCTCCTTCCCTGGGTTTTGCAACTGTTGGCCGCCGCCACCCCACGCCGGAAAAAAGGAGAACCCACGTTGCTTCTACCTTGTTTTCGAGTTGGGTAGATGGAGAGGTCACCATTCTCAACCATATTAAACCCCGACCACCCTGCGGCCTCCATCACCCTCAAAGGGTCACCCTCGTGCAACGCCGCCACCCGATGTCGGAAAACACAAGTTTTCCTTCATTTTTTTCTTCATCGGTTCAGAGGTAAACCTAGGCCTTTTCCTATGTGTTTCTTTGCCCCTAAGGATCCCTACTCCCTTTCTCACATCCTAGGGACTCTCAATATGCAGCCTCGACGCTGGAGAACCCGCGGTTTGCCGGTGTGAGCATAGAGTTGGCCAGAACCCTATCCTTGGTCGAATTTGCTCCCGCACCCGGTCCGACGCCTAGGCTAGGGATCAAGAACATTGGGGACCTTCTTCCGATCCTCTGGAGGCTCCCCATCAAGTTCCATGCAAGCTCGATCAACAGTGGTGCTGCAAATTGGAACCCTAGTTTCCTACAATTAGGGTTCGGCCAAGCTTGACCCTGCGCCGCCACCGCTGCTTCCCGTCGTCAGCAAGGCATCTGGTTGACTCCCCCTCATTTAGACCAACACCCAAGAACCTTTGGTTGCACCTTTGAGCCGTTGGATATTTCCCTCTCCATCCTTACTCTAGGTGCGGCCATGGTTGTTCCCTTCGATCATCCACCGCCATGAGCCGCCGGTGCTTGACTAGGGAGGATTCCTGGCACCTCCCTTGACCCAAGGGTGCTACTGCTTGCTTTCGCTTTTCACCTAAGCCCGAGCCCTATAATTATTATTTTTGGCCACCTTGCTCCGGCGATATTTTCGGCAACTGCGCAACTCCAGTAAAGTGTTTTTTCACCTCTTCTGGACCTCCTGAGCATGATGCTCACCAAGGTTGAACATATCTTGGACAACAAGTGATGTTCTTGCATTGTGTGCTCTTGATCTTGATATAGGTTGGCACTAGGCACTTTCTAGACTTCAGGCACACCTCGGACAGTGAGCACGGGACTCAGCGCGTCAAGGCCCATCTTCTAATACTTTTGGTCAGTTTGAAAGCATTCGGAACAAGGTAACAAGCCTAAAAGCCCAAATTAATATATTATTATGCAAAATTATGAAAGTATAGGTGCCTAGTTACAATTGTAGCTATGTGGGTTGCCTCAGGCAGCGTGCACGTGAGCTTTGGACTATTTGTTTGAGGTCCGATGGCTTTCGTCATGTTAAAATCGACTTACGAGTCGTAAATCGGCAAAATCGTCGGTTTACCATTGTTTCAGTGTGAAATTCGCGTTCTGAGCAAATTGGATGATCGCCAAGTGTTCTTGGCTGGTCCCGTCCTGGTTGACCCAGTGACTTTCGATTCGCGTTTGTGACTTTCAGAGTCAAAAATGGGAATTTCGATTGATAAATCGGCAACTTAATGCACAGTTGGAGTTATAATGTCACGAGGATAGTTGTTGCTGTCCGGACGCATTAAACGGAGCGTTCCATGGTAGCAGGAGAAGTTATGGTCTTTTCAGTAGTTATAAGCACGATTTGGACCATTATCGGTCAATCAGCGAATAACCAAAAATTCCGGTGGATCCCGAGAATTTGACAGAACTACGTGGTTTAATGTTGTGATATTGTGTGAGTCAGTGTTGACCTATGGTTTTGGTTTAGGCCGGAGTAGTCAGGAGCCTCCGCGAGAGCTGAGCAGCGGGTTCCTAAATCGCCTGCATTGAGATGGGTATTTCGACCCGGGCATTAGCATAATATCACATCACTGGGTACCGTACTTGAACGGACCTGTGACCCCTATGCTAGCCTTTCTTCAGTTATTGACTTTATACACCATGTTTGATCTCTGCTCCATGTGATAGTTGTATTATGTATCACCTGATTATTATGTATGGTAGAGTAGGTTGTTGCTATTTCTTTATAGCATTATCTGGCACTGTTGACTACTTATGATTCCGTTTGGGAGTTTCCTGCTCTTTGTCGTATTCCGGTCTTTCGACCGCGAACTTTGAGCATCCGTATTGAGATCACTATGCAACAGATGTACATTTTCACATACATTAGCGGACTGGTTCCCTTTATGGTGTTCTTTACCGGTAGAGTGGTCTGATTGACCTGTGAGGTCGTTATGTAGCTGCACGGTGCACCTGTAGGATCCGGGTGATATTGAGCTCTATTCTTTGTCTGCAGGTGTGAGATATATGTCAGTTTTGGTCAGATACTAGCCTAAGGTCTTTAGAACCAACAGTGGCACCTGATTGAGTTGATTTGATTTTCGTTACAGCTGACGCATTTATTTGCCTATTTATTCCTGTTATCAGTTACTGCTTTCATACTAGCATGATTATTTGACATTATTTTTGCTTACTATTCAGTTATATCTATTGTTTTACTTTCTACTGTTTATCTATCTTTCGATTATTGTATATTAGTAGGTACGATTTGCTAATCCCCGGCTCGTTGTACCCACTAAAATATATTCAGTTGTGTCTCACACCCTTTGGTGACGCCCCTTTTCAAGTCTATCGGGTAGTGATATGTCGGTATGTTGATGTGAGAATCCTGGGTTAGAGCTATCTCGATATGTTACCTAGATAGCTGGTCTGCACCATATTTATTTTCAGTCTACAATTATTTTTTATTATGATTCTTTCTATTTTAATTATGTAGTGTCATTTATTTTCGATTTAGTAGTATGCTAGTGTGGAATTGAATCTTAGTTATGGTGGTTTATATTTTTCGGATCATTGTTTAAATTGTTTAAGATGCTTAGGTAATACTCTGATTGTATGGTTGTATTTTGTCTAGCCGTGCGTGTATATAAAAAATTCTGTCTGTTTGGACAAAATTTTTTTTATGCATGTGGCGGATCTGCGAACGTTCTAAAAATTAACTTTTGAACTTTTATGTGACACCCCAATAATCTCACATCGGATGGAAATTGAGCTGTGATTGGATTTATAAGAGACATGGACACTAATGATAATGACTGGGTTTAAGTATTTTGGGCTGTGCTTTGAGCCGAACGAATTATTATTGCTAGTGAGCCGGGTTGTTACATTTGGTATCAGAGTCAGTCACCAGCCGGAAGTGTGTGACGAGTCTCGACTGAGCCAGAGTCTGAAAGACAAGGTGATGGACTATGTCAGGATCTGAATGACGAGGCTAGCGAGACAAATCTCATATCGCCTGGTGATCTTAGGTTGTGTGTGTGTTTGGGCTGACGAGAACGTCAGGCCTAAACGGGAGGAGTTTGTGATACCCAAATAGTCCCACATCGGATGAAAATTAAATTGTAATTGAATTTATAAAAGACATGAACATTAGTAATAATAACTAAGTTTAAATATTTTGGGCTGTGTTTTGGAGCTGAATTATTACATCTTATTTATAATAATAATAAAAAAATTTAGTTCATTTTCAAATATTACGATTTAGCGTTGTATGATATTTTTTACAAAAATAAATAAAATACTTTTCTACTTCACTTTGTCACCAAACATTACGCATTTAGCTTGCAATCCAATCTAAAAGACTACAACAAAGGCATTGTCTTAATAAATTTTTTTTTTGCATTAACTACAAAACAAGAGATGTAAGAAACGTAAGATAGTTGAATAACAATAGTTAGTTTTGAAATGACGTATTAGTTGAATTAGACGTTACATCACATCGTTTTTTTCATTAAGAACATCGAATAGAGTTAACTTGTCACTCAATTCAAATAAAATTTAAATTTTAATACCTAATTGGAATAACTTAAGTTTGATCATTTCAGTTATGTTTTTTTTTTTTTTTTTTTTTTTTTTTTCGTGCTAAATCTCACTCACGTAACAAACGTATATGGGAGGAGTTGAATTTCCAGCCTCTTAATCAGCTATCAAAAATACCAATTTGTGAATTGTAAGCATTAATTAACTATTTAAAAAAATATATAATAATTGAAAATGTACACTCAGCGTACTTAAGGGCTCAATGTAACGATCCGGTCCACTAACAATAATAATTTGTTGGATTCAAACCACAGTCCAAATTGCTTACATTTCCGACTGATTATTAGCTATGATATTAATTATAACGACCCGATCCACTAACAATAATAACTCGTTGGGCTCAAACCATAGCCCAAAATATTTAAGTTCAGTTATTATTACTAGTGTCCATGTCTCTTATATACCAAATTACAATCTCATTCACATCTGATGTGGGACAATTGAGATGTTACACTCAACCATAGCGTTCACGGGTTTTGATTTAATTGAATCTATCTGGACATTAAGTGTATTGTCGGGACTTCTTATCGTTAGATCTATTATATATATACTGCAGTTTGGCTAAACGTTTTATACAACTAACTGTACTAGATAATGACAGACGTGCAATTTATACTTTCATTAAACTAGCAATCTAGCTCCCTAATAATCCTACTACTAATTATATTTTGATATTATTATTTTGTTGAAGGTAACTTGACTTTTCTTTGTTGGGGGCAGCAGACAGATCTTTGTGGCCCATTTTCATGGGAGAATAAAGTTTCAAATCATGCATACATATTCATATATTCATGGGAACTTATTGAAGAAACTTTATTGCATCTACTTGGTTGGTGGTTGTATGATTAGGTCATTGAGTTGTCTTAGTCCTTTCATAATGAAGTAAATGGGCTTTCTCATCAAATTGTGGTGGGGAAAAGGGTTATGCTTTGCTCTCCAACAATAATGTGTCTCCCAACAAGTCACTAGTTACCCGTATTAATTATTAGTATTATTGTTTAATGATGGTTATAGACTTTAAAAAAAATATTCTGTGCCTGGATGCGTAAGTACATTTCGTACATTAGCATCTTTAAAACATCATCCATGATGGAGAACATAAAATTAGAATCCAAAGCATTAGATTTAGATGTGTTTTGCCATATGATATTTGAAAATACCGTAATGTAGTGTGACGTCTCACTTTTTACGGAATAAAATTAATTTTATTCTAACAAGTCTAACCTTTTTAATATTTTGTATTTAATCATTGTTCAAAATATTATAATTATGTTAAAAATTTTAATGCTATTATATTTTATATATAGAATTATTTTAAATTTTGAAATATTATATTTTTTTTCTTTTTAAACCATGATGCTATTTTAGAGTCTCATATTTTTTTTTTTTTTTTTTTAAGTTCGGATGTTCTCATCAGGCTGAAACACACTCAAAAGTATCAAGATGATATGAGACTCATCTCGCTTGCTTTATCTGACTTAATCGATAATTCTGACTTAATCGAGACTCATTTCATGCTTTAAGCTGGTGATTGATTCCACTACAACAAAATTATGTTATAGCGACACTTTTAAGTATTTCTAAAATCTGAAAAAAAATACCACTGGCAAAAATACCGATACTTATTATTAGTGTTGCTATATGTGTAGTCGCTATGATATATAGCGACACATTATTATAATGTGTTCCAAAAATATTTTCTATAATTTAATTTTGAATATAGATGGAATATAGATAGAATACTTGCATAAAAATATCATGAAAATATATTCCTATAACCTAATTTTATTGTAGTGTTCTCATACTTCCAGCTAATGATTGACTCTAATACCAACTGTAATATTTCACTTTTCAAAAATTTATTCATTTTAAAACTACTATAATTTTAGCACGCTTATTCTTTTAACCTCTTGAATCTAATTACTATTCAAAATATTATAATAGACCTAAAAAATTTAGCTCTATTATATTTTAAATATAAAATCACTCCAAACCTTGAAGTTTCACACTTAAAATGCTATTCACCTTATTCATGAGCACTAATAAAAGGAATCGTTTGGATTGGGGATAAGAGAGAATGAGTTATACCAGGGATAAGTATAAAGTTAGGTAAAAACTAGGTATAATGTGAAATTGTGTTTGGTTGAGAATTAGGCTTATACCAGGTATAAGAAAAAAAGTGTTTGGTAGTGATTGAAGAATAAGAGGAATAGAGAGTTGACTTTTGTGTTAAAAGATTAAAATATCATTTTTTTTAATAATTTTTTCAAAATTAAAATTTCAAAATTTATTCAAATTTTAATATGTATTAATTTTAATTTTTATAAAAATTTTAAGTGGGAGCAAAAAAAAAAAGTTAATTTTAAAATTTTAAGTAGGAATAAAAATTTTAATTTTTAAATTTATATAAATTTTAAAAAAATTATAAAAAAAATTATATAAATTTTAAAATTAAACTTTTTTAAAAACAAAATAAAATTTTTAGATTTATTAAAATAGAAAATTAAAAAAATTAAAATTTATAAAAATAAAAATTTAAAATTTAAATATTTTTTAAAATTTAAAAATTTTAATATATAAAAAAAAAAAAAAAAAAAAAAAAAAAAAAAAAAAAAAAAATGCCCCTTCCCAAGACAGAGCCTCTGCTTTGGCAAGGGGCGATTAGTTCAAGGAGTGGGGTGGAATGGAATATGCCCCCAATATCCGGTTTGGGGGATATCTCATCGCCCCCTATCCCAAAAGGGTTTGGATACAAAAGAGATATTCCTCTTTGTACCCAATTCAAACGGGGGCTAAGTCGTGTGGTAGAGAGGTTTCTTTTTCTACAGAGATATTTTAGTCACATCTTTAGTCATGTTGAAATGTCTGGTTAGCACTTAACTACACGCCATTTTTAAAGTAGAACCACCAACTTCAATAATTTTATTAATTTTTTTTAATCTTTTGATTTTTATTCAAAATATTTAAGATCGATTGAATTTGTCAAGTTTTACGACTATATCTACATTTCACCTGAGGCAAAAGCAATTTCATTAATAATTAACGATAAATACAAATGGAGTCATTAGTTTTGATTGAATTTTTAACTTTGACTGAATAACTTAGATCTAATTTCTATTAGGTGTACATCACACATCCCATCCCATCCAAGGGTAGAGACTAACTCATCAGTCACTTCGAAGTGACCGGTGAAATTCATTCCATCCTTAGATGGATAGAATGTAAGATGTACACCCATTTGAGAGTGTACACTTATATATACCCATAATTTAAAAGCGGAAATCAAGTAAAACAAAACAAATAAAGTTCAAGGAGCTATAAACCAAACCAATCTAGAAACAACTATTATTAGAGGGAAAATGTCGCAAAAAAAAATCATACATGCTCACAATCTAATCAACCATTCATCACGCGTAATATTCCAGTGCAATATTACGTCCCTAGTGCAAGTGGCAAAGGGCTTGGTGGTTGATACTCAAGATCCGACTTCGAAGCCTAGTTACTTCACATTTCTAGCTAAGTTTATTTCAAAAATAAACGAAGCGGTAGCATGCTACTTTTCTCTAAAAAAAATATTGCAGTGCAATATTCAAAGGAAGAATTTTCATACAATTTCGGAATATTCACTCGTCCAAACTCTGGTAGAAAATCGTCTTGAACCTGGGCATGTTCTCCGGCTCCAGCGCGACGGCGACGGAGATCCCTCCGTCGCCGTCAGGGCTGTGCATGACATACACCAGCCCGGCGAATTGCAAACACGCGCGTCCCATAAACACCGGCCTACCCCACCCGAAGTCGGCCTCGTAAATTGGCAGCCCTAGCCAACTGATGACCCAGATATCCGTCCCGGCCATCACCCACCCCCCCTTCTGCAACCCTCTAACGTCGTCGACCGAATCCAGATAGTCGATCAGCGACCTGACGAGGCCATCGTTTAGCCTCGCCGTCGCCTCCTGAATCTTTTCGCCTCCGAATTCGAGAGTTTGTGATAGCAGTTCACCAACTCTTGCAGATGTAGATGTTCTAAATATGGCATTGCCTACAAAGTTCTGCGGGAGCGGCGGGCTAACGCGCGTTCGCGCGTCGGCCGTCATGTAAAGGGTGGTCTTTTCCGCGCCGCCGAGCCTGCGGGCCTCGCACGCGGCACGCCATACGTGCGCAACAACAGCTTTGAATGTGGAGAGCGTCTTTTGGGATCCGGGGGTGCAGGTGCAGTTGCTTTTGAGGGAATTGAGCTGGGATTTGGAGAGTCTCAGGATTGCGGAGTCGAAGGGGGGCTTTGCGGCCGGCGGCGTGGAGGCGGATTGTGTATTTTGGGAGTACTCGACGTGGTTGAAGAGCACGGCGGGTGGTCGGCGGGCGCGGAGGAGAGTGCGGTCGAGAAAGGGCGGTGCAGGGAGTTCGGCGCCGCGCGCGACGTCGGCCCACGTGTTGACGAAATGTAGCGCGCCGAGTCCGTCCGCGGCCGTGTGGTGCACGGCCACGCCCAGACATACGCCGCCACACTTGAAAACCGTTACCTGCAACAATTTTCAAATTAGACTACTAAACTGTCAATAGCACAAGCTATCACTATCGGTGCATGAGGTGACATATGATGATATAATTTAAATATTAAAAATAATCAACAGTATAAATCTAATGATATAAAATTTAATAATACAGAATACTTAGTACCACTATTCTCTTAGACATTTTTGCAAACATCTTGTGTGCTTCTTTTTGCTACAAACTCTTATTAGATGTGATTTCGAAATTGCTTCGATATTATGATTCCGGTTCGTCGACGACTTCGCGGTGCGACGATAAATTTTGTGGATGTCTGTGATGGAAACGAAGGGCTCCGCTCCGCGGTACGGATCAGATTCACTAAGCAAAAACTCGTTAAATTAGCGTTCTCTTTTCTTTTGCCCTAGAGCAAGATCGAGAAAAGTATTGTACGATAAAGAACTTTTGTATTCTCTCTTTTCTACATAGTGAAACTATCCTCTTTCGACCGTGGCTTTTTCCTTGCAAAGAATTTTCTACGTAAATTTGTGTATTTTGTTTTTTATCGTGCTTTTGAGATCTATATTTATGTGGTTATTGCATTAAATTTGTTTAGTTTGTGCGCTCGTTGCTAACAACTCTCTTAAGCTAAATTTTACACCTTATTTTTTTAAAAAAAAAAAAATTATAGTCTTATATACGTCAGATCGTTGACGTTAATCATTAATCGTAAAAACTCGAACGGTTAAAAACATACAACTAATTCGCTTAAAATATTCAGATACAATACTTACGAATCTCTACCGATTTCAACCTATCTAGACGTTATGTTTATTATTGAGTCTCTTATATATAATTTGTGAATAATTTTTTTTTTTGAAAATTTGAAATAAGGTCACCTGAACCATGACCAAGATGCAAGGCAGGTTCGCGGGGTCCGCAGCGGGAACGAGCAGACTCCGCATCTCCGCGGAGGGTGCGAAGTCTCCGAGCTCGTCGAGAACGGATTTTGATCGGGCCGTGACGAAGAGGGCTCCCTCTCCGGTGCACCGGATCTCGACGCGGCCGGCAGGGCCCAAGTCCAGGCGGCCGGCGAGTGGGTAGAAAATCACCAGTGCCTTGGCCAATGCCTGTTTCAGTGCCCGGACGGAAAAGAAGTCTGGATTGCGACCGCTGGGCCGGTAGAAGTAGACTGTCGGTGTGTGGCTCCTCGCCACTAGTAAGTCCAGATTTGACAGCCATAGATTGTGATTTGGGGTCACTTCACCTGGGACTACTACATCTGATTCCACTAGTTCCACCACCACCATTTTCTCTCTCTCTCTCTCTCTCCCTCTCTCACATACACACATACACACACACACAGATTGTATCTCACTTGCTTACTTATGGATTCTTTGAGTAGCAGGTCAAGTAATATATACACAGAGTAGGATTATTATATTTTTATGAGTATAAATTTTTTTGTACTTATAACTTTTTCGTTCTTAGATAAAGAAATGTGTGGTTAGGATAATAGCGGTCCCTTTAGAATTTAGTGGGTTGTTGGTGAAATAGTATAAATTCTAGAAACTACTATAATTCTAACCGTACATTTTTTCCTCCAAGATCCGAAAATTTATGAATACCAAAGAGTTTTACTCATAAAAGTATAGTAGTCTCTCTCTCTCTCTCTCTCTCTCTCTCTCTCTCTCTCTCTATATATATATATATATATATATATATTTGTTGGAAATAATTACTTTTATATTTCTAAAAAATAAGAGTGTTTGGATCGGAATATTTAAAATTTCTAGATATTAAAAGATTGAAAAAAATTTCACACATACTAATAAACTTAATAGCACCAATAACTTGATACTATCCAAATATATATATATATATATATATTTTTGGATAGTATCAAGTTATTGGTGCTATTAAGTTTATTAGTATGTGTGAAATTTTTTTCAATCTTTTAATATCTAGAAATTTTAGATATTCCGATCCAAATATATATATATATATATATATATATATATATATATATATATATATATATATGATTAATTACATATATGTCCCTGCAAATATGTCGAATTACAAATATATTCCTGCAAAATTTAACTTTTCATATTTATCCCTTCAAAAATCCACCGTTATTCAAATATGCCCCTACCGTCTATCTCTGTTAGAAAAGTTGATTTAACACTAGGTTAAATGCTTAACCTTGGTTAGATTAAAAATTGAATTTACATATTTATCCTTTCCATATTATACCTTTATCTAATTTGTAAGGGGGCAAAAAAATAATTTCACATCGAATCTGTTAAAAAATAAACAGATTCCAAACGGAGATTAACCAGAGGGGCATATTTGAAGAATTTTGAATTTTTGAAGGGATAAATATGAAAAGTTGAATTTTACAGGAATATATTTGTAATTCGACATATTTGCAGGGACATGTATGCAATTAACCCATATATATATATATATATATATATATATATATGCACATGATGCTTCTTGAAGTTGTGGATGAAGTTGTAGTTTTTGTTTTTATTCAGATACATTGTACAACAATTTGTGGATGAAGTTGTAGTTTATGTTTTTATTCAGATACATTGTACAACAATGACTTATGGAATCCAATGCTGTACTTATTTGTTTGGTGGTCATTGTTTGTTTGTCTTTTTGTGTATCACATGAAAAATAAAGGTTAAAATGTACTGATCTTATGTGAATTATAGATGATTTTAAATTAATTATTTAATTTATTATCTATTTTTTAATTTAATTAATTTAAATCAGTTAATAATATTTTGATTTTAAAATTTAAATATGTTGCTTATATTTCATACAATCTCGCGACTATAAATTCATTAAAGCAAGAGAATGGCATAAATTTTAAAATCAAAGTATTGTTGACCAGCTCAAATTAAATAAATTGAGAGATTATCTAATTAATAAAATTTAATTTTTGAAAGATCGGATAGTATATTCAAAATAATTCACAGTTTAGTAAAATTCTATATGTTTTCACTTAAAATAGAACAAAAATGCTAATGTGTATCTTACATCCGCAGTCAAGAAAACCAGAACTTTCTAAATTTTTAATGTGAGTAAAAAAAAAAAAAGAAAAAAAAAAAAAAGAAAAAAAGAGAGCTAGGATCAACCCCTATAATTTGGATGTGGGTCAGGCACGGCCGACCCGACCCACATCCAAATGCGGACCGTGCTAGGCCGCAGGGCTACGGGAACCTACTGCGGCTCGATCAATTGTGGACTGAGCCGGCCCGTTTATTTACTTAATTTTTTTATTAATTATTTTTAAATTTATTTTTTATAGTACTAATTTAAATTATTTTTAAAAATTTATTAAAAAATTATTTATTTAATAAAAAACTATATATATATATTTTATAAAATTACCTATAAAAAGTTAAAAAAAAAATTAAAATATTAATAAATAGTTGAATAGGCAGGCCCCTAGCCCGGCGCCGTCCAACCCAATCCGATACTGGCAGTGTCTCTTGCTGGGGCACCGTTCGAAAATCCGGTCCGTGCCAGGCCACTTTGAAACCCGAATTGGTCCAGATATCTGGGCCGCACCGTTCCCGCATAGCCCATATTAGAAATTACCCTCACTTCGGGTGAAAACGATCAAATACGGTCGGATATTTGAGAAAATCATATCGACATCTTTTATATATATATATTAGAGTTTACACTTTCAAAAACATAAGCCCAACTATGCTTGTAAATTTTTTATTATTAAATTTGTATTGAGATTTATGCTATTTATTTATTTTTTTTCTCTTTTTAACTTTACAATAGCACAAATCTTAATACAAATCCAATGATAAAAAATTCACAAGCATAATTAAGCTTGTACTTTTGAAAGTATATAAGCTTTACTCTCTCTCTCTCTCTCTCTCTCTATATATATATAATTAGGCTAGAATACTATCGATAGCACCAAGCCATTGGTGCTATCAAGTTTTTAGCCGTTGGATGAAAAAATATGCGGTTGGGATTATAGTGGTTCCCTAGGATTTACTAGGTGGTTGGTTGAATAGTAAAAATTTTAGGGAACCACTATAATCCCAACCGCATATTTTTTCATCCAACGGCTAAAAACTTGATAGTACTAATTGTTTGGTGCTAACGATAGTATTCTAGCCGGACTCTATATATATATATATATATATATATATATATATATATATATATATATATATATATATATATAACACTATGCTATCAATAGTATAGAGCACTTATCAACTGTCCCTAGTGCAAGTGGCAAAGGGCTTGATGGTTGATATTCGAGACCCGAGTTCGAAGCCTAGTTGTTTCACATTTCCAGCTAAGTTTATTTTCAAAAATAAACGAAGCGGGTAGCATGCTACCTTTCTCTCAAAAATAGTATAGAGCACTTGGTGCTACCAAGCTTTTCATCCATAGATTTATTATTTTGTTCACTTTTACCAATTAGATTATACTATTTCACCAACCACCCATCAAACTTTAAAAGCCTACTTTCATCCCAATCATATATTTTTTCATTCAATAATCAAAAACCTAACAACACAAATGACTAGGTACTATTAATAATGTAGTAACATATATATATATATATATATATATATATATATATATATATATATATATATATATATATATATATATATATATCGAATTGAGCTAAAAGTATTAAGTAATTGGTATTTATGAATTTTTAGTCCTTAGATGAAAAGATGTGTGGCTAGAATGATAATAATCTTCTTGAGTTAAGTGAGTGATTGGTGAAATAGAATAATTTAAAAAATAAAATTAGTCACAAGAATTTATCTAACGGTAAAAGACTTACAAACACGCTTGGTACTAATACAAATATAGTAGTCTCTCTCTCTCTCTCTCTCTCTCTCTCTCTCTCTCTCTCTCTCTCTCTCTCTCTCTCTATATATATATATATATATTATATATATATATATATATATATATATATATAATATATTGATGCTGATATGAATCAGAGGTTAATTTTTTGTTATCATTTTTATTAAAAATATATTCAAGTATAATGGAATATTTCTTCGGATTAAAATTTAAATTTGATTTGTATTTAAATATTATTTAAATAATAATATATATTAATATGTACATATTAATATAAAATAGAATTAGGCAACTAAAATTTTACATTTTTATTCAAATTTTTATGTATCTATATTTTATTGAATAATATCTAAGAGTTAGTAAAAATAAAATATAATTTGAGTATAAAACTCGTAATAAAATAAAAGGAAATTACAATAAACCAACTTATTTTCCAACAAAATATATCAACGTCTCCTTTATCTCTCTACAAAAAAGCAATTAAGCCTAAATTTATATTTCAAATCAAAATCTATACCTATCTATTATTTCTCATATTTTCTTGCCACGTGGCAACATTTCCTTCCCACCGGATCTCCCTTCATCTTCCGGCCCCTAAATTCTTTTTCGAAACTTCTCCCGTAAACTTCTCGCCTTCCTCGCGTCTCTTCATCTTTCCCTAAATTCTTTTTCGAAATTTCTCCCATATAAACTTTTTGCCTCCGCCTCCGAAACCCCCCCACCCCTCTCAAGCGTCTAAGGTAATGTGAGAATTGATAAATCTGCGTCGGTTCTGCTGATGAGGATACGGATTTCGTTGACGCTAATGTCGAAAGCGTCCGTCTAGATCCTCTCCACACCCTCCCAGTCTCTCCTTCACTTGAACCTCCGCCTCTTAATGCCGCCGCCGTGTGAGAGAGAGACAGAGGAAACTATGTCTTCTCGAAGCAAGGGCTGCGAAATTCACACGATGAAACTATGAATCTCTTATGAGATCCCATGTTTTTTTTTATTACTATAAATTTACCAGAGTTTTTTTTGGGAGGTTTTTTTGGATTGGATTTTAATGATTTTTTGTTTATGGTAATTTGTTGTTGGATTTTCTGATGAGTGATTACAAGGTAAAGATGGACAATGATGGGTTGCATGAGTTCTTCGTCCATTTCTTTGGCCCTAAAGATAGTAAATTCTCATCAAATATCCTAATTAACGTTCTTTTTTTTTTTTTTTTTATCTAGAGAATTTTTTTTTGTTTGTTTATAATTTTCCAATTAATCTGATTCGTTGGGTGATGTTTTTTTTATGATTCGATTATTTTTGTAGTCAATGGTTCTGGAAAAAGTTTGTTTTTTCTTTGAGAAAATAGTAGTAATAGATGAATTAAGCTACAGGGTATTTTTCTTTTTTAAAAAAATTAGTTTTTGGAAAAAAATTTGACAATATTAGCTGATTTATATTTTTTTATTTATTTTATTCTCTGGGCATTGTAGTTAATTTGGTTTGCAAATTGTGGGCATTTTTTTTTTAAAAAAAAATTGGATTAGAGTTGATATGTTTATTTTGCACAAGAGTGGATCATTGCTCATCGTGAGCTCCCAACTAAAGCTGGTTATGTTGTTTCTACTTTCACAGAAAAACTATTCTCATTTTGTGAGGAGCTAGAATTCTCTATCAGGTAATCAGCATCTCCTTCTCTTCTGGTTGAACTTTTTTTTTTTTTTTTTTTTTCTACATAATAAATTTTATTCTCATCAAAATCTCATTGCAGTATCAGATTCAATATGATTTTGTTGTATGTTTCAAATGTTTAATTACAGAGAACTACAGTCACAAATTAGTTTTACTGCTTCTAAAATAGAAGTAGTATTCAAATCTGAACAGCAAAACATAACCACCGACGAAATAGAACCAAGTCAAATTGTTTGAGTAAAGTCCCCTGCTATATATAAAAAATAAAGAGTTAGACCACAAGGTTATAAACAAGAGAGTTATTATCAAGCAATATATTGTCCATATAAATACTAAATTATCAAAAGAATTATTCTATTGCTTTCTTGATTTTCTCTCATGACTCACACTTGGCATAGAAAAACCCATGATTCTCATTTTCATCATAGATAATTCTACTTCGAAGTGTCCCATAGTTGAGGGGTCCTTTACAACCTGAAGGTAAATCTCACATAATTTGTAAACTTTATATGAAACAAATATAAATAAAATGGACATCAAATTCGATTTAGGCCGTTGAGCGATGAGCCTACTGGCGGCTGCGACCATTCTGTTGACTATCGTCAAGGCCGAAGTCGTCAACAATTGCGCTGAGCCCGCCAACGACTACGGTCATCCAGCCCACTTTCTCGATCTATTATCCTTCTGTCAATTTATGTTGCATCATCCTTCTTTATCGATTGCCATCGATCCCCGATTGGATCTACTGTGGTTTTCTACAATTTTTAAAAAAATATATATAATTATTTTGACTTTTAAGGGGTCTTCTTTTACTCTGCCAACATTTTTAGATAGTCTCCTCAAATTTCAATAGGATGAATTGTATGTTTCGTTGTTGAATTTCAGATGTTTGATGAAATGCTTCCTTCTATTATGAGCCAAAGACATCATCAACCTTCTATTTCCAACCCCATGTGTTACCCGATAAGTTCTTCTTCTTTCTAGCAGCGTGTAAAGAGAATTCCAAACGAGAACAATTTATTTTTATTACCAATTTGAGTTTCCTCTCCATTCATGGATTTAATTTTTTTTCCCAAATTTCTTTTGAATAATAGTAGTAACGTTTACTTTTTTTTAAGTTTTCTCTTAAATTTATCCTTTTTTTTATACATTCATTTATATGCTTAGAACTTTATATTTTATAAAATGTGATTATGGACACAATGATGTTCAATTGAACAAAGTAGATCATGGATTACTTTTCAACATTTTGATATATTATGTCTGAACTTTGGTCTTTTCTTTTTAGATTATCACACATATTACAAGTTTTTCTTTTAATTTTACCTACTTTTTTAATTTGCTACTCTTTGTAATCCTACACCATATTAAATATTTTTTTTCTATACTTTTTCAATTAGTAATTTTATTTTATTTTTTCTAATTCACTACCCGCCGCATCGTGCGGGTTACTTCACTAGTTTATTATTATAATTTAATGTAAATTAAATCTAAAATATTATAATTTTTATTTTAATAATTATTATTAAATTAAATTCTACGCCTCATATATACGAAAAAAACTCTCGATCCGGCTAGCTGCACCACTGTCTTTTCTATTTTTCTAAAATATATAAATTAATAATATATATTAATTTTTAACTATTTAAATTTAAATTTAAATTTAAATTCAAAAATATTTTAATATATTTGTATCAAAATCTAAATTAAAAATGTTGTAAATATAATATTCGAATATGAATTCAAATTCAATCGACATTTGTACATAATTCGATGTCGAATGATACTTCAGTTTTGGCCTCGCTTGGATACTCTTTAAAACGTGACATATTAAACTATATTATATGTGTAGAAATATTATCATATAAAATATATATATTTATAGGAATATTATCCTCACACACAAAAGAGTAGAGTTATGTTACTATCTTTTTAAAAGTATCGTAGGAATATTATCCTATAAAATATATATATTCATAGAAATATTATCCTCACACACAAAAGAGTAGAGTTATGCTACTATCTTTTTAAAAGTATTAAGCAATTGATATTCGTTAGTTTTCTACTGTTAGATCTATCTTTTTGATTAATTTTACCGCTTAGATTATATTATTCCACAAACTACTTATTAAACTTAAAGGCCTTGTTTGTTTCGGAAACCAGGTCTGAAATAAGGCTTTTTTACAGCTTTATTCTCCAAACGCGTTTGGTTTGGATGAGAGCTGTAGTTTTCGTCTTTCTGGAATAAGCTGGTATAAGGCTGGAACTACTGTTTCAGTTTTTTTCCTGAAACAAGTTTGTTCTCATTTGAGAATAAGCTTAATTAAAGTAAATATAGTTTTAATTATTGTGTTAATTTTTTAATTAATTTAATATTTTGACTAATTTAATTATTTTATTAATTAATTATTTAACTATTAGATAATTAACTAATTAATTTATTAAATTATTAAATTATTTGTAGTTAATTAAATTATTTATTAATAATATTTATTATTGTTAATTATTTATTATCAATTAATATTTAGAATTATTTAGCAATAGTTAATTAAATAAATTTAATTATTATATAATTAATATTTTTATATTAATTAATTAGATAAAATATTATTATTTTAAAATTATAATTATTCTTATTCTTACTATTCTAATCTAACTATCCAAACACTATTTTTTTTTTTTTTTTTTTCAAGAACAGTCCAATTTTCATCCAAACGTAAAATTAATTTTATTTTTTTTCGTTTCTGAACCTATACCTATCCCTGGATCTACTATCATTCTAACCGCACTTTCTTTAATCTAAAAGCTAAAATCTATAGCACCAACAACTTAATATTTTTAAATGTATAGAAGTTCAATTCTAAAGGAGTATCTATGTTTTGAAGTAGAGTTAAAATATAGTTCAAAAAATTAGAATAAAATAACAATGCACTCTAACCAATTATTATTATTATTATCTTTTTACTATTTTTAGGCTCTCTCACCTTCAAAATTTGTCAAATTTTAAAATTTAAATTTTAACATAAAATTTTAAATTTTGATTTTTTATAAAAAAATTTACTGTAGATCTAAGCATGCCCTCATTCTAACTACTTTCAACCATAGGCCCAGAGATGTCAATGGGCACGGATATTCAAAATTTTATTCGAATTCAAATCCGAACGAAATAAATTTATCTGATATTAAACGGATATGGATTTGGATACGGATATAAAAAAGAAAACTCGATTGATTTGGATTCGGATATGGATTTTGAATGTACCCGATTCGAATCCGAATCCGATCCGAATCCGAATTAATTTTACATTATATAAAATATATGTATATAAATATTTGATATTATATTTAAATTTATATTTTAAAAATTTAGATTTAATTTAATATATTTTTAAATATTGTAAAAAAAAAGGAAAAATAATTATTTCGGATTTGAATTTTCGGGTTCGGATTTTAGATTTTTGGTCGGGTTCAGATTTAGATATGAATTTTTTAAATACGTCGGATTCGAATTTGGATTCGGATTCAGATTTCGGGTTTAATAGACGGATTCGAATTTTTAAAAATTCGTCCTAAATCCGATCCGTTGGCATCTCTACATAGGCTTGTGTCTCGGAAAAAAGAGTTTAACATTTTATCTGGAAGCAATGTTATTTATAATTATACACCCCATTTAAAATATATAATTATAATATATATTTTATTTATTTAATTTTTTTTTTTAGTAATTATATTGATGTCATATGTAAAATTTATTCTACAATAGAGATATAAAATAGAGCAATGCTTGTTGTACACCCCATTTGGGGTGTACAATATATATATACACCATGCCGATTCTAAAACAGAGATTTTTTCATTCGTCATTTCGAAATGACGAGTAAAATTTATTCAACCCTCCTTTTTCTTTTGTTGTTATTTTCGATATTGCTTTTTTTAAAAAAGGACAAGAATGACATTGTCACGGCTATTGTGACGGAACGGTACAATCGTAAAGGACATTGTCACGACGAGTGTGACGGGACGTTACATACATGGGAGACAAGAACGGTTACTTGACTTATCGTGTTATTTCACGAGTATGGGATCGTCAGGTGAACCGTGACTTATTCCATGAGTATGGGATCGTGAGAGGTACCGCGTCTTATTCTACAAGTATGGGATCGTGAAAGGTATCGCAGGGTTGTACACAACCAAGGAAGCGATAAGCTCATGGCGCAAACACGTACATCAGCGGTTTGGCCATCGCAAGGGTGTACTTTTTTAAAAAAGTTGGTCTAAGGACCCGTGTACTCTACGAGGCAATTTCGTAAGGGCCCTTTGAGGTGTTAAGGGGAGAGTGAAAGGGCACCAAAGGATTGAGCAGGTTAAAGGTTTCCTTTGGTATACGGACAAAGGAGGTGTATGAAGGATTCGGATAGTCCGGTCCAAAACATCACCATAGTCGGAGGCTGGATTCGAAAACACCACCGTCGCTGGAGATCGGAGTCGTATCGTCTTCCTCGTCGGAGCAAAGTTAGTTTTCGGATTTCGTTCGTTGTGTTTTGTTCATTTCGGTTTCGTTTGGTTTTTCGTCGGAGCGGAGAGGGTGGGCGGAGTTTTTCGTCGGTGGGTGTTGAGATCAGAATTTTCGCCACTTAAGAAAGTGACACGTGGCATGTACCGTGAGCTCAAAATATCAGCCGACAAGGAGAGGTAATTGAAGAAGGGTTTGCGATCAATCTCGGACATGAGAAGACGCGACACGCGACGCCCACCATTAGTTGAAGGCATCAACCGACAGGAGAAACAGCCAACAAGAAGGGTCAAGCTGTCCTGATGTAGGGGGCAGAGTCAAGGTCATTTCTCGGCTGATCAAGCCGAAGAAGGAAGGACTCTGGAAAGGAAAGGAATGTGAGATTCAGGCGCGAATCTCGTGACAGACCCTGAAGCGATAATGGCGTCCCGTATCGGAAAGCGCTGATAATTATGTTTCTAGCAGAACAATCAGGGGATGAACCTAGATGGAAAACGCCCTCTATCCTATCGACTCAAAAGGGGGCCGTTGAGGACTTCACGCTGGTTCTCCCCAAATTACGCCGATCATACAAAATCCAAATTGGCGCCCACTAATCTTGGTTCAAAAACTATATAATTAAGCGAACTATCGAAGGAATCGGGGTTCTGCAACCTCGTAAGCTCGATACCACCCCAGCTTCTTCATTTATCTAGGAGTAGGTTAATTTAACTTTTTTTTCTTCTTTTTTACTGCTTTCTTAGGAGTAGGCTTAATTATAATCCTTCTATCCCTTTTTCCTCACTTGTATCCCCACCTACCATTCGCATATGATTATGGATATTCGTTTTGTCTTCCTATATTTTTGTCACTGATTTCCCACTATATGACAGGTTCGGACGGGGACGAGGGAGAGGTTTTGGATTGGGAGTAATTCGGTTTTTCGTCATTTTGGTTTATTCACTCCTCCCTTTTGATCATTATATTTGGTTGATACTAATTGCATGAGACATGGATACCATGTAATGTAGATACCTTGTGATGTGGATGTGGGATATATGGACTATGTGGATGGATATTAGTCTTTTGGATTTGGTTTGATTATCGTGTGATTGCATGTGAAATGTGGATGTTTTCAAAACAATAAAATGATTGTGAAATCTGTTTTCAAAACAGAGTGTCGGGTAGGCACTGTTTCAAACCTTGTGACTTTATCCTTTCAACTTAGAGTATGCCCTCACTACAAAAAAAATAAAAGGACCGTAGGGGCGGTTGTAAAGAGGCGGTTCTTTCAACCACTTCTACTATATAATTCAAGAGGCGGTTTAGAGGCGATTTTAAAGATCCGCCTCTACATCACTTAAAAAAAAAAAAAATTATAATTTTTTTTTCAAATTAATTCTTTCTAAATAGTAATTTTTTTTATTTCCCTCCATGAATTTTTTTTTTTTAATTTTTGCCCCCAAAATAAAAAACCCTATTTCCAAAAAGAAAAAAAAAGAAAAAAAAAAAAAGGAAAACCCTAATCTATCTAAAAAAAATCGTGCGACCCTCCTTCTTCTCCAATCCCCACCGGCGCGCCTTCTTCTTGCAGCAGCATCGCACCAACTCCTCCCCGGCCCGCGACCTCGCTCTCCCTCCCGGCGAGCACCATCGCCCCCACCGGCCTGTGGCATCGCCTCCCCCCCCCCCCCTCCCGGCCACGGCATCGCCTCACCCTGGTCGCGACATTGCCCAAGTGTGGCACAAGTAATATTTTCATTACATGTAGATAACAGTGCTAGAGACAAACACTATTTTATATAAAGTAACTCATGAAGTAGTGAACAAATACACTAGAGATCGACAAAAAAGTAACTCACGAAGCACAAGTAACATTTTCATTACTGTGTTTAATGTGTGGGAATTTTTTTTTTTTTTTATTTTTTTTATTTTCTTGTGAACTGTGTTTGAAATATATATATATATATATATATATATATATATATATATATATATATATATATATATATTAAAAAATAAACTATAGTACATTTTATGTGCTAACATTTTGAAATTTATTCTTGTATTATCTAGTTTTTACTTGTTAGATTTTGATGTTCTCCATAAATGCTCTTTTCTAGAAACTACACATATTTTTTTTAAATTGCAACCAAGTCCTTCAACTACAGTAAATTTATGAATAAGAATTTAAATTTGATGTAATTAATACACTTTCTTCTTTTCAAAACTATTCTAATTTAATACTACGATAAAATAATAAATAAATAAATAAAGAACAGGAGCTTTTTATGCAAATGTCAAAATGTTAAACCCATCTCATCTTGTAAATTAATTAATGTGGTATATCGACGTAACACATTTTTATAAATTAATAATGCTTTCCATAAATTAATAATGCTTTATATTATTGTATAAATTCAAAAAAAGTATATAAATAAGTATATCATGATGTTTATGAAGAGCAATGCTACATGTACACTCTAAAAGAAATATACATCATACATTTCATCTATTTAATAGCTGGGATGATTTTAAAAATGATTTGAAATGACTTCTTATCACATCCCCATCTATTGAATAAGTGAAAATATAAAATATACACTTCGAAAGGATTGTACACTTAGCATTTTATGTTTATGAAACTCCTCAATAGTAGTTTTTATGTGCACAATGGGAACAAATTGATGGTTTTAAAACCATGGGCTATGATGGCTACTATTTGTAACAAATTTGTTCACTTGTTTCAATCATAGGCGATGATGGCTACTATTTATGTACTGTGGGTGAAGGGCACATGATGGGTTGTGGTTAGAAATTAATAATGGGTCATGATCATGAATAATTTGTTCATATATATATATATATATATATATATATATATATATATATATATATATATATATATATATATGTGATGGCTATTATTTGTAACCATGGGCTATGATGGCTACTATTTGTAACAAATTTGTTCACTTGTTTCAATCATAGGCGATGATGGCTACTATTTATGTACTGTGGGTGAAGGGCACATGATGGGTTGTGGTTAGAAATTAATAATGGGTCATGATCATGAATAATTTGTTCATATATATATATATATATATATATATGAACAAATTATTCATGATCATGACCCTATATATATATATATATGGGTAAATATAAGTGTACACCCCTGACGGGGTGTACATCTTACACCCCATCCATCCTAGGGTGGGGTGAATTCCACTGGTCACATCGAAGTGACCAGTGAAGGAAGCCCCACCCTTGGATGGGTGGGGTGTGCATCATACACCCCCTTTTGGGGTGTATGGGTAGCAAAGCCCTTATAATATTATAGTTTTACTCACTATTATTTTGTTAAGCAACTACGATCTCTAAGTAGTAGTAATACTAAATATGTAATTTCATTCTTGGAAACTTTTGTCGGAAAAATATTGTTCACAAAGTTAGATTTAATTAGTGCATTACAAAGAACATCAGGTGTTAGCTCTCTTTTTATTAGATGTCAATTCTCTTCTTGCTCTACAAATGCATGTATTCTATAGTGACAGGGAATGATCTTTTCCTAAAACTAGAACCTAATTTGATCAAATTCAAGTAGTAGGAACTCAATGTTGTGATGCACAAGAGGTTGCTGCAGTAGTCGCGTGATCCTATCAATAGGCCAGCTTTCGAGGTTGATCTTGTCCAAGTACGAGCATATGACTTTAATCATTATTTTTTTTATTTCATTATTTTGTTTTCTATAAAAGTAATTTTTTTTTTATTTTTTTTTTTAATTGCTGAATAAGTATAAGAACTTATAGCTATTTTTGTTTTTTTTTTTTTGCTCAAACCTAGTCAAACCCTTGTTGGGTTATTGCTACGAGGATAAAGGATCTACAAGTTCATGTTAAAAGGACGATTAGAAAATCTTTAAGAGTAAGTCTCTTGGCAATCTATACTTTTTTTATTATCTTGATTTGATTATTTTTATACTGCATTATATTAAATGTAATAAATGATTGATATAGAATTACTAGTAAGTTAAATTTTAGCTTCATAACTACAAATTGATATTGAATGAAATATTTGTTGTTATTTTAGTTGTTTTGCTATAATGGATAAAAATTGGATGACCAAACCTAGAAATAGTGATGCATATAAAAATAGAATATTACAATTTCTGGATTTTGCATTCTGTAATGCATCCTATAGTGGCAAAATAATGTGCCCCTGTGTACGCTGTGTTAATTGTTCATTACAAACATATGAGGATGCGAAGATACACTTGATATGTGATGGATTTCTAAGTGGATATACTAGATGGGTTTGCCATGAAGAAGAGCCTTTCTCAATTAATATTGCCAGCTCTTCTTCAACTTCTCAGTCTTTACATGCTGAAGAAAACTTACAAATGGAAGAGTGCATCCATATGACCCAAAATTTTAGAAGATCGGATGACATACATGCACTTTTACATGATGCCATTGGCTTAACAATCAATGAAATAGATATACCAATTAATGAATTTGATGGAAGGCCAAACCCCGAACAATCTAGTCAAAATACTGATGGAAATCATAATTTTCACAAACTATTAAAAGACACAAATGAAGACTTATATCGAGAATGCAAGACATTTTCAAAACTATCTTTTATACTCCATTTGTTCCATTTGAAATGTCTAAATGGTTGGTCGGGAAAGTCATTTAGCATGTTATTGGAGATATTGGCTGATGCATTTTCTGAAGGTAATGCATTACCCCGTTCTTCATATGAAACAAAAAAATTTATTAAAATCTTAGGTCTAAGTTATGAGAAGATTCATTGTTGTCCAAATGATTGCATGTTATTTCGAGGTGATAAACTAAATCAAGAAGTCTGCGATGTTTGTGGGACCTCCCGTTGGAAACAAACTAATATGGGAAAAGATTATATTTCAAACAGTGAAGAAAATACTTCTAACACACATGCAATGACAAAACAAAAGAGAAAGATTCCAGCAAAAGTTTTACGATATTTTTCTTTTATACCAAGGCTGCAAAGGTTTTTTGCCTCAACCAAAATATCAAATGATATGAGATGGCACACTGAGGGTCGTAAGAAGGATGGGCTACTGAGACATCCTGCAGATGGTGAAGCGTGGAAGGCATTCGATGAACGATATGCAGATTTCTCCTCTGATTCCCGCAATGTGAGACTTACTTTTTGTAGTGATAGTTTCAACCCATTTCGAACAATGAGTACTGCTTATAGTACATGGCCAGTTGTATTGGTTATATATAATTTACCGCCCTAGATTTGTATGAAACAATCTTCTTTTATATTATCAATGATTATTCCAGGTGAAAAAGGTCCGGAAAATGATATTGATATTTTTCTACAACCTTTAATTGAGGAATTGAAAAAATTGTTGGAAGGCGTTGAAACGTATGACACTTCAAGCAAAAATAATTCTCATATGCGGGCTGCATTGTTATGGACCATAAATGACTTTCCTGCATATGAAATTTTGTCTAGTTGGAGCACTAAAGGAAAGTTTGCATGTCCTTATTGTGCGGAGCAAACTCATTCTAAGTGGTTACGTCATGGAGGGAAATTTTGTTATTTGGGCCATCGTCGTTGGTCACCTAAGGGGCATATATTTCGTTATCAGAAAGATTTTTTTGACGGCACGAAGGAGATAAGAACTGCACCTATTCGGATAGCTGGAGTTGATATTTTAAGCCAAATACAAGACATGCAATTCAAATTAGGCAAACCACCAATAGTAAATAATCAAGGAGCAAATAGTAAGAGATCCAAAAGGAAGAGACGAATGAGAAACGATAATACAGAACCCATTGGCGCATTGAGGTGGTGGAAAAAGAAAAGCATTTTTTTTGAATTACCATATTGGCAATTTAATTTATTGTGCCATAATTTAGATGTGATGCATATAGAGAAAAATGTGTTTGATAATTTTGCTGGCACTTTATTGAATCTTGATAAAAAAACAAAAGACAATCGAAAGGCACGACAGGATTTAGTAGAAATGAGCATAAGATCTGAACTCCATCCCAAGTTAGATGCAAATGGTAAGACAAAATTACCTCCAGCTTGTTTCACAATGTCTAAAAAGGGAAAAAGAATTCTTTGTCAAGTTCTGAAAAATATTAAAACGCCCGATGGTTATGCATCCAATATTTCAAGATGTGTGAATGTTAAGAGTGTAAGATTAGTGGTCTTAAAAGTCATGATTGTCATATTTTGATTGAGGATATACTGCTATTGGCATTACGAGCATCTAGTCCATCAAAGGAAGTGATTTCAATCGCAATTGAATTAGCTTGTTTTTTTAAATCGTTATGCTCAAAGGTGTTGGATGTTAATGAGCTGGACAAATTACAAAATCGCATTACACTTACTCTTTGCCACATGGAAAGAATCTTTCTACCATCATTTTTTACCATAATGATTCACTTAATGGTTCATTTAGTCGAAGAGGCAAAACTGGGTGGTCCGATACAATATCGATTGATGTATTCTTCGGAGGTAAATAATAATTAATTACTTATTTCTTCTTAACTTAACTACAAATTGTACAAGTATATGCTATCTTAGCACTCTTATTCTCTATTATTATAGGAACTTTGTATGAATGAAATCAAATGTTCGTAATAAATCTAATCATGAAGGGTCAATAGTTGAAGGATATATAGCCGAAGAATGTTTGATATTTTGTTCGAGATATTTAGATGGAGTTGAAATAAGATTTAATCGACCTGTACGGAATCCTGATCCACCTAAAAATAAAACAAAAGGATTATATTTATTTTCAAGTGCTGGTAGTTCTATTGGAAAGATTGAAAATATTATACTGGATGAAAATTCATTGATTCAAGCACATCGTTATGTACTTTGCCATTACGATGACCTTGAGCCTCTTCGCCCGTGTACTGTCAGTGATTTTGGGATGTATCATGTACTTTTTACTTTTAAGAGTTTAGTTTTTGGAGAGACTTATGTTTTGTGAGAACCTGACATGTACTATATATTTGAGGAGTTGTATATATTTATTTCAGTAGTTTACTTCTCAACTCTGATATCTGTATAGCTATAGTATTCTTCTTTTGCAGGTTAGACGCTTCGTCTATACGGAGCTTCCCGTATGGGCGGCGGATCTGTTGGCGGGCCCGGGTCGCAGTTTCGATCCCGGGACATGACAATTTTTCCCATAAACTCCTACAAATGCAAGTACCACTGAAATTGAAAATAATAATCAAAATGATTTATTTCTTTGGATCATTGGTAAGCAATATTATTTATTAATTATATAGTGTATGAGCTTGATTTTCTATTGAAGTTAATAGATTTAAGTTTATTTTTAGGTACTAATAAAAATCAACGTAAGAAACGAGGAAGAACAATATTGGCAGATGTGTGGAACCTACTTGAAGGAGAGAGAATTGATGTCGAAGTTGATAAATATGGGGTTCCGTGTACCTATGCAGGATCTGTCCTTGGATCATTTTTAGGAGTAATCGCGAAAAATGAAACATTTGCTTCTTTAAATATTCCGCGATGGGATAATCAAATTTTTAATCCATTCAAGGAAAAAATGCTAAAACATATTAAGGTTCCTTCATCTTTGCTCATTATTTTTTTTATTGTATATTTATATATTTTTATTAGATTATATTTTTAACAGTAAACATTTTATTTATGAATAGGCAAAGTTTAGATATCCTGAGGGAACGAGAAATTGAGTGTTGGCATCATTGAATAAAAAATGGAGAGATTATAAAAGTGAATTAAAATGTGAATTCTTCTCAGAAGACAAACCGATTCAAAAATTAGTTGACAATGTACCAACAGGTGTGATTAGAGACCAATGGACTAGTCTAGTAGCATATTGGTCCACCAAGGAAAGTAAGGTATAAAAGTTTTATTTTTATAGCAATGTTATTGATAGTGCATTGTTCACTTTTTAACATATTTATTTATTGTTGAAACGTTGTCAAGTTAATTCAACTTCTGCAAAGATGGTGAAGATGGCCCATACTTCGGGAAGAAAAAGTTATATAAGGAAGCGAAAAGAAATGGAAATAGCTCGACATTTAAATTTATTTTATTTTAAGTAATATGTCATGTGTTTTTATAATTTAGAAATTATTATTTATAATTATAGGAAATTGTTCTTGGTAAAGAACCTGATCGGCTTACTTTTTGGAAGGAAACTCATAAGAAAAAAAATGAAGATTTTGTGAATGAAGATGCGAAGAAAAATTTGGTAAGTATAATTTTCTATCATATAGTCATATTTAACATTCATATAATTTGTGAAATATTAATATTTTTTTTCAAATCTCTAATAGGATGATGAGCGTGCAAAGTTCATTACACTTTCACAAAGTTCCGAATCTAATACGAATAAACTGATGGATGAAGCCTTTCTAGATGCCATGGGTCCTGAGCATAATGAACGTGTGAAATGTTTAGGGTTGGGACTTACGCTAAGATCATATTATGGCGTAAAACATATAAATTTATCTACAATACATGAATTAAGAGAAGGTCAATCAAAGGAAGTAAAAAGACTCAGAAGAAATGCGAGAGATGCGAGAGGAAATGGCTCAGCTAAAAATAAATTTATTGCAGGTATGCTAAATTAATCGCAATTTATTATTATATATATATATATATATATATATATATATATATATATATATATATATATATATATATATATATATATATATTTATTATTATTATTATTATTATTATTATTATTATTATTGGGTTGTCATATAACTAATAATTTTTATAATGTTTGATTTTTTTTTTTTTAGGTTGTTGGGGGCAAAACTAATATGGTTGGGGCATTTTCTCCAAATAATTTTTCATCGAATGCAAGCCACGAGCCCGAGCCCACAAATGAAGGATATTAAAATGTAATTTAAATTTTTGTGAATGATTGACAACTCAAATGTTGATTAACTATTATACTTTTTTGATTACGACATTACTACTTTCTATGATACTTATTGAACGATATGTTATGTGTTTTGGTTGATATGTTTTCTTAAATTATGAAGTTTTGATGATGTTCTTTACTGTTTATTGAGAATTATTTTGTTTCTTGTATTGTTAGTGTATGTTTGAAATTAAATGATAAATTTTGTATGATTGTCATCAAATCTGTAATGTTATGTGTATAAATGCGGTTTAAAATAATTATTAAATAGAATTTTTTATTTTATTTTTTACGTAGAGGCGGTTCAAACCGCCTCTTTATAATGAGATTTTGTTAATCTGTAGAGACGGGTTAAACCGTCTCTAAATAGCAAACCTTTGAAGAGGCGGTTTAAACCGCCTTTATGTTATTACGAAATTATATATATATATATATATATATATATATATATATATATATATAAAATTAAATAAAAAAATTGATGTGGTGGTCAAAACCGCCACTAGAGAACCGTCTCTAGTATTCCCCGGCGGTCCCCCAAACCGCCTCTACAATATAGAGGCGGCGTCTACGCCGGCGGTCCAAAGGCGGTCATTAGAACCGCCTCTAGTGCTTATAAAGGCGGTTTAAACCGCAGCTACAATAACTAAAAACTGCCTCTACAAGCACCTTTTGGTGTAGTGCGTGTGGGCGATATTCTTTTGTATGAATTCAAAAAATAGCTTATCTCTTTATTTAGCACTTTGTGTATGGAACATACATATACAGGAGAGACTCTGTTCGTTTGTGTAGAGAGATCTTGCATATGTGGCGGTCTGGACACGTTGCCGGGAGAAAAGACTTTAAAAAAAAATATGGGCTCCGTTAGACTTAATTTAGAGTATTGAAAGTATTTAAAAAATAAATTATGCGACTAGCTTTTTGATATTATTTATTTAGTGATCGAATGAGTTCAAAATTATCGGTTATAAATAAAAATCTTACAAAAAATTAATGATATGAGATGAAAGGTATTTATTTTATTTTATATAATATAATTTTTTTTAATCAAAGTTTTATATCCTTTTTGATATTTTGAGACCATAAAACTTACAAACGGCTAACCATCACCATTAAAATTATTAATTTTTAGCCTCTTCAATCACTATTTAAATAATATTGAAATAATATGAAACTTATTTTCTAAATATTTTAAATACTCTAAATTAAATCTAACAGAATCATTGATTCAAAAATTTCAATATAAAAAATAATTTGATAATACAGTGACTATTGTGCTTCTTAAAATATAATAATCTAACTTCCTGTATTATTTATGTACATGCATAAATAGAACTAAACTAGTACGCTACTACTAGTACAAAGTTAGTAATGATATTAAATTTTGTGCTTTTAACTTAGAAGAACGGCGGATGTACCGCTCGAATAATAATAATTTTTTCAAATTGATTGGATGGCTAATAAAAAAATATTATCTATGTCATAAACATTTATGCTACATGTATATTTTTTTTTTGAAATGTACATTTTATATCTAGTCTATTTTAGAATGAATATTTATTTACTCATTCTTTCGAAATGATGAGTAAAATTCATCTCAAATGAGGTGTATAAAAAGTATTAACCAATAAAAAAAATCTATTTCTAATGATAGATATAAAACTTAGCAGCACCATAAATGTATAGGTACATTCCTACTAAACATAAACAAGAAAATCAATTATCCAAGCACAAATCAAGCAATGCTTCACAATACAATACAATACAAGCGGCAACTCAAGCCAAACAAACACAATCTATTATGAATAGTGAAAAGTTGGGCTTAAGGAGCACTAAATTGACAAATATTCTTTAACAGATAATTATTAAAGTAGCTAGGTCTCATGGTTGAAGAAGGGAAGAAAACTCCTGGTAGAATAGCTTCTTGAACTGCGTCATGACGTCGGGCTCCAGCCCCAGGACGACGGAGACGCCGCCGTCCTTCCCGGGGCTGCTGGTCAGGTAGACGAAGCCGCTGCCGTAGGTCTGCGCCCGAGCCATGAACTGCGGGCCGCCCCAGCCGAAGTCTGCCTCGTACATCGGCATCCCGAGCCAGCTGACCACCGACAGGTCCGAGTCCGGCAGGCCCCGCTTCGCCGACATCCCCCCTCTCTTTATCTCCCCCAGGTGGTCGATCACCGACCGCGCGTACTCGTCGTTCACGCGCTCCACCGCGCTCTTGATCCGCTCCGCCGCGAACCCGATCGCGTTCGACACGATGTCCCCGACCCTCGCCTCCGCCGATATGCGCACCAGCGCGTTCCCGAAGTAGTGCTGCGGGAGCGGCGGCCGCAGGTGGCTGCGGATCTCCGCGGGAAGGAACAGCCGCGTGTCCATGTCGGGCGCCAGCCCCCGGGCCACGCACATGCACCGCCACACGTGCGCCGCGACGGCCCGGAACGTCGACACGAACGCCGCGCCCGGGGTGGTGCTGGTGCACCGGTTTTTCAGGAAGGAGACTTGGTCTTTCGAGAGTTTGAGGATTGTGGTGACGCAGGGCCCGGGGGCGCGGGGCGGGAACGCGCTGGGGGCGTATTCGGGGTGGTCGAAGAGGACGGCGGGCGGCGTGCGGGCGCGGAGGAGGGTGCGGTCATGGAAGGGCGGCGAGAGCCCAGCCCCTGCTGCTTCTCCGCCGCGGGCGAGCGCCGCCCATGTTTGGATGAAGTGGAAAGCGCTGCGGCCGTCGACGGCCAAGTGGTGGATTGCAGTTCCGAGTGCCACTCCCCCGCATTTCAGCAGCGTCAACTGCATAATTAAGATTTCACAATTCCTCATTCTATTATTAATGATTCCTCCCATTTGCATTGGACAGTTCCATTATGTATATATATATATGTATATATATATTTATATGTCGGACCTGGAGGAAGAGCACCACGCACGGGGGCTCGGCCGAGTCGATGGCGGGGACGAAGAGCCGGCGCATCTCAGGCGACGGCTCAAAGTCCTTGAAGCTGTCGACGGTGTGCTGCTCCGACCGCGCGACGACGAAAACGGCGCCCTCGGCATTGCAGTTGATCTCGAGGCGGCCGTCGCGGTCGACGCCGAGACGCCCCGCGAGGGGGTAGAAGGGCACCAGGGCCTTAGCAAGCGCCGCTTTGACCGACTCCACAGAAAAGAAGTCGGCGTCACCGTTCGACCGGTAGAAGTACACCGTCGGCGTGTGGCCCCGCGTCGCCGCGACGTCGAGATTCGATAGCCATAATCCCTTCTTCGGGGTCTCCTCGCTTGGAACCACAAAACTCCTCTCCAAGATCTCAACCATTTTTTTTTTTTTTTTTTTTTTTTCCCCTCTCTATGGCTTAGCTCTAACTCTATGCTCTAACTCTATGCGTCTCTCTGTATATATACATATCATAACAACATCCATATATATATATATAAAATAATAATAATAATAATAATAATAATTAATAATACTTTGAGTCGTAATCAAAACATATATATATATATCGAGAAATTTTGTACAGTGGTCAAGAATCTTTTCTCTAGCCGCCTAGTTCTTTGCGTCTAGTTCAATTCCACGAGGGCGGCGAAAATTTATTATTGATTATTACTATTCTTAAATTTGAAAATTCTTAAATAATCTATTTAATTATTTACCGTACGAATAAGATCAGATCGGAGAATCAAAACACCCTAAATATGCACATCTAGATTTAATACCTGGTTGTTTTGAATTTTTTTCTTTTGTGTTTAGAAAATGATAGTATTATATCTATTTCATTTATTTTTTTAATACAAATTTAGTTTCCGACTTATATCTGAACTGTTAAGGCGGTGGGCCTCCAACAAATATCTTCTATATATATTTGTTATAGTATATAAGAATTTTCACAAAATAATAAAATAGAAAAGAAAAAAAAATAAATAATAAAAAAATTTGGTACGTTTTGATAGAAGCAAATTAAATTTATCTTTATTGAAAAAATAACTGTTTGCACTTACGTCTTTCTTTGAGCCTCACTAATTAATTAAGACAATTCCAACTTTATTAACTATCATAATAGTCCGACCTATCTATTTATAAATTATTAAACAAAATTCTATTCTAATTAGATATCTCATTTAATTAGATTTTTCTTTATCACAATTTAAGCAATCAAAATATCTTATATTAGCATTATCTCTAACACGAACTAGAATCTATGTTTAAAATTTTGTCGCTTTATATTTTTAAACAAATTTGTAGCGTGTTATTGTGTTATTGTTCTCTCTCTCTCTCTCAAAAAAAGAAAAGAAAAAAATATTTACTCGATTCTAGATACCTCTTTTGGAATAAAAATTATTATTTGAATTATTTATATTTTGCATTTGAAGCCAAGAATTTTGCCAATTGTCATGTAGCTCTAAAAAGAGCTAAGTAGTCGGGACTTTGCTTAATTATGATTGTCCTTCAAACTTTTATTCTGGACACGCAAATTGACCCATTTCGTCAAAAAAAGGAAAAAAAGAAAAAAGAAAAAAAAACTTGCATATATTGCAAAATGATGTTACTTAAAAGATTGATAGAATAAAAAATAATTTTTAAATTTTATTTAATATTTTATTCATGTATATTATATATATGTATTATGTTTCAAAAATATTAAAATAACTAGAATTAACATATTAGTTACTGAGTTAGAATATTATAATGCGTGAATTTTAACGCGCAAAGTATTGAAAGTAAGATCTAATCCACATGAAGGGTTTGATGAAATAGTCACGTAAACATTTGGGAGAAAAACACGTTAAATAAATTCCTAAATGGAAATAAATTTTAAATATATACTGGTCTATTTCTGACACGTTATCTGTTTGTCAATCAACTTAATTAACACAAAAATTGATCCATTTAAAACAAATATTAAAAAAGTTTAGAGACCAGGTATTTAATTGACTTTGAAAAATTAAATGCTATGGCTCAATTTAATTACTTGATATTTGAGTTTTCAGTCAGGAAGATTATTTTATAACAATTAATAAATTGAAAAGCTACTGTTACAATTTTTATTATAAAAATGAAAAGCTACTGTTACAATTTTTATTATAAAAAAAAATAAAAAAAAATGGGGAGACCTTTCCCCTCATGTGAACATGATCATCATCATCTAGATTTTGTTAATTAAATTTTGATAACTAAAATTTTAAAGCTCATAAAATAATTTATATGGCCATTCTCTTCAAGTAAAGTTACTAATTAACCTGTTGTGCTTAATTTACATATGCAAATAAAAAATCACGATTAAAGTGTTTAGGTGAATCCATTTTTCATTTTTTTTGCTTTCTTTTTTGTGTAAGCGTTAACTATTAACTCAAAAAAATTAAGTTTTTTAAAATAGATAATTAATTTATTTAAAACGTATAAATATAATACTCACGAGTTTCGACCGGATTTAATATATCTGAACGTTAAGTTTATTATTGAATTTTTTACTGTTAGATCTATTATGAACCGCAGTTCTACTCAAATTATTAATCTCCTAAATTTATTATTAAGAAACAGAAAGTTAAATATATTTTTAACCCACAAAAAAATAAGTAATATCTTTTAAGTATAAAAATAAAAAAAACATGTTTCAAGGTGTATGCAAAAAAAAATTTGTTGATAACAATTATTTAATTAGTAATTTCGCTTGACATAAAAAATACATATACATATCTATTTAATGATGTTTAGAAAAATTTGCTCTTAAAATTAAAAGTTATAAGTGTATGTGTTCGTACATTCGATCCTCGGAAGTAAAAAAAAAAAAAAAAAAAAAAAAAGGAAAGGGTCAAAGTAATTTACTCAAAAATAAAGATTCGAAAGGTACCAACAAATTTATCCTTACAATTTTTTTTTTTTTTAAATATTTACCTCCACAAAATATGTATTACCATAGTCCCGTTATACCTGAGATAACTTATTATTTCGGAATAATTAAGTATAAAAATTAAATTACGTTTGGTTCAAAAATTTATATTCTTCGAAATAAAAAAATTTATGTTGGTTAAAATTAGGAGATAGTAAAAAATAGTGAAAAAAATGATAGATTTTTTATCAAAATATCAACTTTACCCTTACCTTATATATATATAAATTAATTTTAATTATTATAAATTAATTAAAATGACAATTTAATTGTAAATAATAAATTATATCTTATCTAAACAAAATAATTTTTTATATTTTATAGTATAGTTTAGTAAATAATAATTAGTAAACAAAATATAAAATAATTTCTTATATTTTATAGTATATTTTAGTAAATAAAATTATTAAATATAATTAGTAAATAGTATATTTTAATAAATATAATTTCAGATTGAAAAGTAAGCTAAAGTAAAAAAAAAAAAAAAAAAAAAAAAATCATTCATTGCCACTAGGTATAAACATTATTCCAGGAGGGAGGTGGAATAGAGAGCTTAACGGATTATCCTGAAATAACCTGTTAAGCAGAAAATATTTTAAATTTTTATTTCTAAATTATTTTTTTTTCTATTATTTAGAAAAAATTAAAAAATTAAAAAATTTATTTTTTCTTTATCCCCCGATCAAATAGTGCCATAGAGTAGCGTGACGTGAAGCAATTGGGAGGAGACTACATAAAATCAACTCGAGAATATGAATATTACAAGAGCAATACTAATTGTATACTTCAGAACTATATATATATATATATATATATATATATATATATATATATATATATATATATATATATATATATATATATATATATATATATTTTATTATTTGTTATATAATTATTTTTTATTTTTATTAAAATTTATTTTAATATTTATAAATTTTAGGATAGAAATGTAAGATCTACACTTCCTTAAAATATACAAATAATTTTTTTTCAAAATTTTATATTATTTCTTACTATAGCACGGTTTGGCTGTGGAATAAGCGAGGCATGAAATAAAATAAACTTAGGGGGTGTTTGATTTTTCGTAAAATTGTAAAAATAGTTTTTTGTGTTTATGTTTTGTAGTATTTGATAGATATGATGATTTTTTTTTTTTTTTTTCTATCAATATTTACTTGATTGATTATTTATTTATTTATTTTAGTGAAAAAAAAATTATTTTATACAGCTTGAGTTTTTATTTTTAATAAAAAATCGACAGAAAATAAAAATACTTTATTTTTATCGAATCAGTAAAAATAGTTTTTCTAAAAATAATTTTACTACTAAATAAAATCACAAAAAAATAATTTATTTCAAATATCAATAATCAAATTTATATAGCCAAGTGCAAGAAAGTAGAGGCATAGTTGAGGGGGTATTCTTAAATTTTCACCTTAAAATTGTCTCACGAACAAAAATAACACCCTAAATAAAATATATGTTATATATCTTATTTATTTAAATATGAAATAAATTTTATCAATTATGTCAAAATAATTAATAATTTAATTTTTATTTTTAAATAATAAAATATATCATCTATACTTTATTTGAAGAGCAATACTAGCTCTACACTTATTTTTGGGTGTAGAGGTTACATCCTATTCATCCAAGGGTGAAAATTTTTTCATCCATCATTTCGAAGTGATGAATAATATTTATTCTCTTCTAAAATAAGAGAGATATATGATGTACATCTATTTTTGAGTGTACATCAGATATTTTCTTTATTTGAAAGGTTCAAAAAATAACAAGACTTGTCTCAAGAAACACACACAAAAAAAAAAAAAAAAAAAAAAATTGTAAATGTTGCTGCAGTCCTCCATGTGCGCGTCTGACGCCCACCCACGCGTTGGAAGTCAGCAGTCGCGTAGAATTTATGGGGCAGGCAATTGTCGTCCGTCTGCAGCCGTGTTTAAGGGGTAAAAATTTTGTGTGCAAGACGTAGATGGGCGCCACGTGGCGTCCATCCATGCGACCCAAATTTACTGGGTCGAGTAAAAGAGATTTATGGAAAATGTTAAATGTACATTCTTTGTGGGGTGTACATCTTACATTTCATTCATCTAATGGGTGGGGTGTGGTGAGTGGTCACTTCATAATTTGTGAAGTAATTCTCTATTCTTAGATGGGTGGGTGTAGGATGTACATACCTTTTGAAGTGTACATATAGCATTGCTCGAGATTTATAGAGAGTCAGAATAGTGAGGCAGGATATGGATGTGCGTCGTTTTTGTCACGCAACAATATTTATTTCATAGAGAAACGCAAGAATCTTATAATTTGAGTTAAAAATTATAATTAATTAAAAATTGAATAATAAAGTATCACGCGCTTCACAAAGTACCAAAAGAATAATTAAATTTTTAGTGGTGTTTTTTATTGTAATTTTATTGTATTGAAATAAAGAAAACATAAAAGTGGGTGATTTTAAAAATAGAAATAATTGATTGTGTACCTCTGAAATCTGAAGAAATATCTGATTTACCTTTTTTATTTTTTTTCTTTCCAATATACCCTTCATACGTTCCACCGTTATTAAAAATACCCCTACCGTTTTCCTTTGTTAAGTTAACTAGAGTTAAACTAGAGTTAAATAATAATCGGAGTTGAAAACTATCAAATATACATATTTTGTCCGGATTTAGGGTTTAGGGTTTAGGGTGGGTTTAGGGTTTAGAATTTTTTAGGGTTTAGGGTTTAGAATTTTTTAGGATTTAGGGTTTAGGGTTTAGGGTTTTAGGGTTTAGGGTTTAGGATTTTTTAGGGTTTAGGGTTTAGGGTTTAGGGTTTAGGGTTTAGAGTTTTAGGGTTTAGGGTATATTTGAAAGGGCAAAATAGTAATTTCATACAGAACGGCAGTTCCAAACGGTACATTAACAGAATTTAATTTCAGGAGTATTTTGGAAAGAAGTTGGAACGTAAGAAGGATAGTTTTAATATTAGCCTTCTAAGAGGGGTAAATCTAAAAACAGAAAAATTTTTAGGAGTATATAAAAAATTGTTCCTTAAAAATATAAGTTCAAACTAGATCTAAAAGATTGTGTTAAAAAATATATTATCGATTGTTGATTTGTAGACGAATTTAATTATAAAATGTCATTGACTAATAAAATTCAAGTGGAAATTAAGCCCTCGTAGAGACTTTGGGAGTTTCGCATTTAATGTCATATATGTTTAAAAAGTACATATCTTAAAGAAACTACTGATGAGGGTCCGGTAAGAAAATAATATTTAATATATTATTTAAAATTTTTAAAAATATTTAACATATTTCTGATTATTCAAAATATTTTTATTCTTTTTAAAAAATTATTTAAATATTTTCAAATTTTTTAAATTTCCTAATAAAATTTGGAATCTAGAGAAATAGTTTGATAATTTGAGAATAAATTTAAAATTATAGGTTTTTACAATGTCGTTTTTAGAATTTATTCAACGTTTGGATCGAGAATTGTAATCCTAGATTTTTTTTCTGGATTTTGTTTTAATTTTTTAAAATTAGTTGTCTGTTTTTCCTTTCGATTCGTTCTCGTGCGCAATCTGCAAAAAAGCGAGATGCTTCCTCTCTATTTCCTTATTTTTAAAAATAAAGTCGTCATAAAAAATTTGAATTAGAATTACACTGAAACTACGTTATATATATATATATATATATATATATATATATATATATATAATCTAATATAAAAATATTTTAATCACGTTCGTACATCAAAAATATATCTAAATATATTCTAATCGATTGAATTAACTATATTTTTAAAAATCGATCTGAATAAATTGCATAGGCCACATCCAATATTATAAACTTAGCATTTTTTCGAAATAAATAATAAATTCAAAATGATTAAAGTGGATCAAATTTTCTTACCGATCTCACTAGTTATTTTATGAAAAACACATGTTGTTCAGAGCAACACGACAGCAAATGAAAAGCTTTACAGCGAAGAAGATTCTGCGAAGCTCCCCACTTAAGTTTCGTCCTGCTGCAACCGCATCCACGAGTCAATCAAAATAACTTGTACCAAATATATACTAATTAATGCGAGATGAATTTATACTGGACAAAAAAGTAAAGTAAAAAAAAAAATATCGGCGATAAAAGTACATATTACTATAAGTACATTTGTTAAAAGGGATAATTGCCTGTGTACCTCTGAAATATGAAGAAATATCTGATTTATTCCTCTTATTTTTTTCTTTCTAATATACCCCTTATACGTTCCACCGTTATTAAAAATACCCCTACCGTTTTCCTTTGTTAAGTTAACTAGGGTTAAACTAGAGTTAAATAATAATCGGAGTTGAAAACTATCAGATATATCTATTTTGCCCCGATTTAGGGTTTAGGATTTTTTAGGGTTTTAGGGTTTAGGGTTTAGGGTTTTAGGGTTTAGAGTTTAGGGTTTTTTAGGGTTCTAGGGTTTAGGGTTTAGGGTTTTAGGGTTTAGGGTTTAGGATTTTTTAGGATTTTAGGGTTTAGGGTTTAGGGTTTTAGGGTTTTGGGTTTATGGTTTAGGGTTTAGGGTATATTTGAAAGGGTAAAATAATAATTACACACAGATAACGGAAGTTTCAAACGGTACACTAACAGAGTTTAACTTCAGGGGTATTTTGGAAAGAAGTTGGAACGTAAGAAGGGTAGTTTTAATATTAGCCTTCTAAGAGGGGTAAATCTGAAAACAGGAAAATTTTTAGGGATACGTAAGAAATTGCCCCTTGTTAAAATATATAATAATACATTATTATAAAATATTCCTATAATTTAATTTTAAATATAGATAGAATATAAATAGAAAACTTATATAAAAATATATTTCTATAATATAATTTTGTTGTAATGTAACTTACTAAATTTAAAATTTATTTATTTTAATTTTTTAAATTTAAATTTATTATTAAGAGTGGAAGATGAAAAAATTTATTATAAAAAAAAAAATTGATAAAATTATTAATTTCTCTAATAATTAATATTTTTTAAAAAAATTATACACTTGCAGGAGAATAGATGGACTCTTCCTCTTCTATATTACTTGAAGACTGAATATTATTATGTTGTGTATGTAAAGAAAAAAAAAGTGCTAAAAAAAGCTTATATAAAGTTCAATAAGTTTGATATATATAAATTTTATATATATCAAAGTTGCTTGAACCAGCACACCAGGGCTGCAACTAGTGCAAGCCCTGGTATTCTAGCAATGTTTGAAGCAACTTTGATATACAAACTTTAATGGTTTGAGGTGTTTAGCTTGCTCCAACTGCGGGGAAAATGCTCCTGCAACTTGGAGAAACAAATCCTTCCAAGTTAAAAAGGCCCAGGTGATGGGGTTGCAGAAATGGAATGAGAAAAATAGCTTATGTGTGTGTGTGGATAATGTGCACACCATATGTTTGGTAAAATGCCACAGTGAACATTTATTTGGAATTTGACAAAGATGTAAATATGAAAGTTGTTTCAATTGGTTCCCTGAGCTTGGTGCTCACTTCAGTTCAAACAGGAACTGTGTGGATGAATAATTGGAGCAATGAGAACAATTGGATAATCATGGTTGTGGTTCTACTTGAACCAGCAGGACTGGGCTGCAAAGAAGGTGAGCCCCAGTGTCCTTGCAATGTTTAAAGGCATGTTTATATACAAAGTTTTGATTTATGAGGTATAGATGCAAAATTGTGTCATAATCAAGCTTAAATGCAATAATCTCTTAAAAACAGTGTTAGGGTCTGTTTAAAAGTTGTAACAGTGTACTCCTGGCTATTTTGGGGTCACTGAACGCGATGCTCGCGTTTATTTTGGGTTTTGGTGAGCCGAAGAAGCGAAAATGCATTTCCGCTAGGTTAGAGTAGTAAATTATGGCCCGAAGTTTTCCTCGGGCATCATGCTGCCACAAATGGGTGAGCACGGCATTCAGCAAGTCGAATGTCACCTGCTGAAGGTGACGGCTCGTAAAAATGATTTACCGTTTAAGAGAACGAGCCAAAACGGTGTTTATTTAGTGTATAAAACACATTCTAGATAAGCTCGAGGGGCTTGCTGCAATTGTAACACTATGGTAAAGCTAGATAAATGTTCTAAAACATTATTAACCTTTCGGTGGGTTTCCGGGGTTCTTGAAAAGCTAAATTGCTTAATATTGCGTTAATCGACGAAATAGTCAATTCGCGCTAGTTGCACTTTGAGGATTGATAGATCCTGAGTTGTCACCTGGTATTATTGTAGGGCCCAGTCGTCAGGAGCCAGCCGCGATCCGTCTTGTGGTTATCGCGACCGTCTACCTTCTGGTGGAGTCGTTGTTCCTCCTATATACAGGTGGGTTATCTTCGAACCGGGCCTCAGCTTTTTGACCCTCTGGTTGCTTTAGTCCAGTCGGACACCTGTTCTTGACTTGCCCTGCTGATTTTGCCTATATGACCTAGCCTGACTTATACTGATCTTGTTTGACATAGCATGACCCTTTGATTGACATTTACTGATTAAACCCGTGATTACTTATTCATGATCAGCCGACTATTATCTTGATTGATCCTGATTGATAGACACTACTCGATATACATCTTGACTGACCTTGATTGATAGACACTACTCGATATACATCTTGATTGATCCTGATTGATAGACACTACTCGATATGCATCTTGATTGATCCTGATTGATAGATACTGTTTGATATGCATGATTGATTGACTCCGATGGATAGATACAGACAGATGATTCCCTGTTGGGATTTCGGCGTGTGCCGATTACTCGGTCACTTGACCATCAGATTGATCATTATGACTTGCCATGCACTGCTGTACTTCACGAACCTGGCCGGGGTCGCTCCCCGTGGAGCTGGTTCTTTACCGGTAGAGTGGTCTGGTGATAGACCCGTGAGCCCTTCGACAGGGATATGTCAGCGGATCGGGTGCGGATCGGTGGCTTTTGCCTGAGGTCCCCGGGACCAATAGTGGCGTATGATTGGATATTTGGTTTCTACATTTGATGCATTATTCTTACTTGTATGACTGTTCAGTTATTTCCAGCATGATTCCTGTAGACACCTTTTATTTCCTACCAGTATGATTTTCCGCTATTATGATTGATTATCATTGTATACCCTGATTTACAGTATTCATATCTGCAGTCCTTATGATTGATTATCGTTGTATACCCTGATTTACAGCATTCTCATCTGCAGTCCTTATGATTGATTATCATTGTATACCCTGATTTACAGTATTCATATCTGCAGTCCTTATGATTGATTATCGTTGTATACCCTGATTTACAGCATTCTCATCTGCAGTCCTTATGATTGATTATCATTGTATACCCTGATTTACAGTATTCATATCTGCTTTTCCTGCTTTCCTATAGATCTTTTACTATTCGCAGATTTTAGTACCCAGTAGGTACGATTAGCTGATCCTCGGCTCGTCGTGCCCACTGGGATACACTCCGGTGTGTCTCACACCCTCGGGTGACTGTTTTTCAGGTCGAGCGGGTGTTGAGATGTCGGGACGAGTTGGTGAGATCACGAGATAGAGCTTGACCCATGGACAGCCGATAGCCAAGCATTTAGTTACTTGAGGAAAAGAAAAGAAAATATAATGTAATTGAGAAGTTGTTGAAATTGTGCAATTTAATACCTGTGTTGTAATAGATGTACGTAGTTAGTACTCTGAGTAATTGCCAAGATAGCCGTGCATATATAGAAAAGGCTCAATCCCCAGTGGGATTGGGACTCTTCTATATATGTGGCGGTCTGTTCCGCCCTGGCTGGTTTTAAACTCTGATTTCAAAAAAAAAAAAAAAAAAAAAATTTAGACGCGGATTTTTGAACTCGGGGCGTGACAGATTAGAATATATATATATATATATATATATATATATATATATATATATATATATATATATATATATATATATATATATAGTTTGAAATTTAAATTCAAACTAATATAATCTACATTATTAAAAAATTCACATAAAAAAATTATAAATTTATATAGGTCCAATTTTAGTATACACCTATTAGATTCATTGAATCTACTAAGATTAAGTGAGTAGATAAAATTAAATTAAAAAAATTTGTTAATATAAAAAATTAACTATTTTATATACAGTATTACTATAAGTCACCGAAAATTAATGCTATCCCTAATAAATAGTTTGATTAATTTATGCGCAAAAACCAAATATGTAGCATCAGTTTCCTAGCAATATTCTTATATAAAATGAAAATTTTAATTAAATATAACACATATAATTTAAAAATATTATATATGTGCTGAATTAAAATAACTTTTTTTAGCTTAAAGTACCAGATTAATAATTATAAAAAATTTTCTAATCAAAGTGTCCAATTAAAATAACACTGTCACATGCTATGCACTATATAAATAAAATGAAAATTTTAATTAAATATATATAACACATATAATTTAAAAATATTATATATGTGCTGAATTAAAATAACTTTTTTTTAGGTTAAAGTACCAGATTAATAATTATAAAAAAATTTCTAATCAAAGTGTCCAATTAAAATAACACTGTCACATGCTATGCACTATATATATATATATATATATATATATATATATATATATATATATATATATATATATATATATATATATATATATATATATATATATATATATATATATATCAGAAAAGGTGGGAGTTTTATAGTACCAAGTTAGTATGACCATATACATTTGCCTCAATTGTGCTCTATTTTATTATTGTTGCATTCTTGAAAATTTCAAGGGATATAGTAAAATAATAATTTATAATTTAATTACAAAATTTGCATAATATGAAATGAAATGTTTTTTTTTTCTTTGTGTGATTTTTTAATTTTTCAAGAGATCATTCATTCTAAAATTATCTTAGTTCCAACACGCTTTATATATAGGAGTATAATAGCTCAATTATATATATATATATATATATATATATATATATATATATATATATATATATATATATATATATATATATTATAATTAGGCTAGAATACTATCGATAGCACCAAGTCATTGGTGCTATCAAATTTTTAGTTTTTGGTTTAAAAAATGTGTGGTTAAGATGATAGTAGTCATCTGGGTTTACTAGGTGGTTGGTTGAATAGTAAAAATGTTAGAGGACCACTATAATTCCAACCGCATATCTTTTCATCCTACGGCAGAAAATTTGATAGCACCAATTGCTTGGTGCTATCGATAGTATTCTAGCCGGACTATATATATATATATATATATATATATATATATATATATATATATATATATATAGAGAGAGAGAGAGAGAGAGAGAGAGAGAGGGGGGGGGGAGAGAGAGTTCGGTTACTGTGCTATCGATGGCACCAAGCATTTGGTTCTATCAAGTTTTCTACCCTTAAATCAACACCTTTGATTATTTTCATTCGTTAGATTTTATTATTTTCCCAACCACCCATTAAACCCAAAGGACCCACTATCATCTCAACCACACATCTTTTAATTTAACGATTAAATACTTAATACCACAAATAATTTGTTGCTATTAATAGCATTCCAGCCTATATATATATATATATATTTATAGAGAGAGAGAGAGAGAGAGAGAGAGAGAGAGAGAGTGTAGGGTTTATATACTTTCAAAGCATAAGTCCAACTATACTTGCAAGTTTTTTACCATTGAATTTACATTGAAATTTGTGCTATTGTAAAGTCAACTAAAAAGAGAGAAAGAGAAAGTACAATAATACAAATCTCAATACAAATCTAATGATAAAAAATTTACAAGTATAGTTAGCCTTCTGCTTTTGAAAGCATATAAGCTCTACTATATATATAATTGAGCTCCTATATTTTTAAAAGTACCAAGTTATTGATGTTTGTAGGTTTTTAGTTTTTGGATGAAAAGATGTGTGATTAGGATAATAGTGGCCCTTTTGGATTAAGCGAGTGATTGGTAGAATAGAATGATCTAAGCGATTAAATTGAGGGATGAAATTAGTCGAATAGATAAATCTAACGCTAGAAAACTTATAAGCACCAATTGCTTGGTAGTCGTACAAGTATAATAGCTGGACTATATATATATATATATATATATATATATATATATATATATATATATATATATATATATATATATATATATATGTTTAGGCTGGAATGCTATTAATAGCACTAAGTCATTTGTGCTATTAAGTTTTTAACCATTGAATTAAAAGATGTGTGATTGAGATGATAGTGGGCCCCTTGGGTTTAATGGGTGGTTGGAAAAATACTAAAATGTAATGGGTGAAAATAATTAAAGAGGTTGATCTAAGGGTAGAAAACTTGATAGCACCAAATACTTGTAGCATAGTGTGTATATATATATATATATATATATATATATATATATAACTAGATTACTATTCTATCGATAGCACTAAGTCAATGGTACTATTAGATTTTTAGCCCTTAAATTAAGGCATGTGCGGTTAGGATGATAATAATTTTCTAGGGTTTAGTAGGTACGTGGTTTGTGAAATATTATGATCTAAGAGATGGAAATGGTCAAAGGGGTATATCTAACGGTTGAAAATTTTGTAGCACTAAGTGTTTGGTGCTATCGATAGTATAGTAGCTAGCCGGACACTATATCGAAAACAACTTGGGAGTACGAGGGCCTCCGTACTTTTAAAAGGTAAAATGTTACTTGTACACTCCACATGGGGTGTATATCTTACACTTCACTTATTTTATAATAAAATAAATTTTACTAGTCACATCAAAATAATTAGTGAAAAATTTTTTATCATAAAATGAATAAAATGTGTATCATATACTCCATTTGAAGTGTATGAGTAGTATTGCTCATAAAAAAGTAGGTGCATCAACTCAAGTGAATGTAGAGTACATAGTAACTTACAAATACTTTTAATACATTTGTTGGAGAAGAGTTTTAAAGTTAAAATAAGAAGATGCTAGTTATATACACGATGAAAGGTTTGCAATGCGTGCAGTAGAAAAATGGTGAGAGTGATTTGGTGAAAGAGTTGGAGAATAGAGGATTATTTTAAATGAGTAGTTGGTTGATTTACATAAGAAAGGAAAGGAATGCTAAAAATTTGCACATAAGAATTGTTTTCTATGAAAAGTAACTAGAGAGCAACTACTCAATTGGTTAGGCTAAGATTCATAAGTTTAAGATAAATGGTTAGGCTAAGATTGGAATAAGTTTCTGATTTGAAAAAGATGTCACTATTTTTATTTTGACTAATAAATTTTGAAGTTATTTTAACATATCGTGAATAGAGAATTTTGCTATTTCTCTATCATCAATACATACATGTTCTATAAACGGTTGGTTTAAAGGAGTTAGCATCATGCATGTTCGGGGACGGGAGGTCAGGTTGGGCCGAATCGCGCTCGAAATTATGTGAGGCTAGATTGGACCAAGTTATGTTCAAAGTGGCGTGAGGCTGGTTGGGTCAAGTCACAATCGAGATCTGTGGGTGTCGTGTTTGTACTCTTTAAGTGAATTGGTTGCGTATTTTTAACAGCTCAAATTTTTGGGATTAATGGTTAGTGTCGATGATCAGACAAGCGGTATTAGAGACAGAGGACACATGTTTGATTCTTGTATGTTGCAAATTTGTGCATGTACTGGAGAAGGTATTGTTGGCTCGAAGGGGTCAGTATCCTGCTCTGTGGCGTGAGGTGTATGATACTGGACTTTCGTAGATAGCAAAGTTATAGTATGGTGGATCGGTCAGCACGTTGGAGGAGTATTGGGCCTAGTCGGAACCGTTTTAGCGCAAATCGGCTCAAAAAACGAAGCCACAAACTTTGTTTTAGGGTTTTCTGTGGTTTTCGTGTGCGGATCCGGGTGCCCGAATCTGCCCTGTAGCCGCCTGAATGGGCTGATTCGTGGTGCGAGGTGCGAGGCAACGCGGTGGCAGAGGCAGGTGGACGCGTGCTTGCGCCATTGGCTGCTGGTGCATGGGGAAGCGGCGACGACGTGCATGATAGGACGATGTGGAAAGCGGCGCGCGTGGGGTAGCGGGAGTGGGGGACACGAGGCAGTGCCGCAGCGATTCGGGCGCGGTACCGGGCACCCGGATTTGGCACTGTGCATGCCCGGTCGGTGGTTGGCTGAGAGGACGCAAGTTGACGTTAGTCAGAGCGACGTGATATACGCTGTTAGATGGCAGTTGGCGCGATGTGTGTCATCACCGTAGTGATTTGAGCACACTTTTGGGCGCTCGAAAGTTTTTCTGTAACGGCCCGAAAGTTTTGGGCCTCCTTGCTCTACTTGGGCCGCTCGAATGGTTGAATCCTGGGCGCTCGGAAGTGGGTATCGGGCGCCCGAATCTTTTTTTTGAACTATTTAACACACGAGATCTCTCTCTTTCTTCTTTTTCTTTCTTCCTCTCGCATATATGGGGTTTAGAAAGAGAAACGAAGAGCGAGGAAGAAAGAGACAAAGAACGCGTAGGGAGTGACGTGGAGCGTGTGGATCAATCCGAGAAGTTGAGCACGGACGTGCGCGCGTGTGATTTTACGACGTGTCGACTTTGGGGTAGATTCTTTTAATATTATTTGTTTGAATTTTTCTAGGTGGATTTTGTTGTTATATGATTAGCTCGTTAATATTTTTGGATTTGAGTTTTGTGCCCTTTTGTGCTTGACTGTTAAAGTCGAAATTTTCTGTATTGCATGGTTGAGGCGGTGTGCAGTCAAATTTTTTAGGGTAGTGTCGTTCATGTGTGGTGGTCACTGTTGAGTGTTTGTCCTACCGCCATCCTTATTCTGGCAGGATTTGCGATCTAGGTAGATTTCATGTCGTCGAGAATGGCGGATTACTTATTATGTATGCATGCTAGTTGTATATGTTTTGACTGTCTTTGTGATGATTGTTAGTAGAAATATACATACAAATGATTGGTTAATATTTTATTATATTTGAATTGTTTGGGTCTGGGTTAGAAAATATTATTATTTTATTTTTAGGGGGCTTATATAGATTGTTTGATTGGGTTTATTTGATTATCAGGTGATCCATATTATTGAGCAGGGGTTAGTATTTTAGTGGGATATTCTTAGTTGGTGATAACCTGGTTGACTTTCCGTTATGTGTGGTTGGCTGTTAGAGATGGTTGGTACCGAGATATGATATTACGTTATATTGATATAGATGATACTCTATTGTCTTGAGGTTTCGTAGGCTGTGGGCTAGTGTGTGGTTGTGAGCGCGCCTGGGATACTGAGATCGAATTATTGGTACTTTTAGCTTTCGGGGCTTTTGAGCTGTGTTTCGGGGTTTTTGGTTTCGAGTCGTTAGCGATTTGATATATCGTCATTTTGAACATGGCTTGCATGCCACATTGAGCTTGATTGACATGTATGGGACCACAATGAGAGAGAAGATGACGGAAAACTACCGATCGGCGGGCGTACCACCGGTAATGTGGCCCGGACGATAGAGGCAAGTAGGCTGGCGTCTATTGTTGACGGGGGCACCAGCGGACGTGTAGCTCGGACAGTAAAGAGAGATGACAGGTGCTTATCTATTGCCGGGCGCACTAACGACTGTGTAGTCTGGATAGTAGGCGGCATGGACTTGACCGGACTGTTGAATCGGTTAGTTCATGATTAGGTTTTGGATCCCGTGTAGTGAGTTGGTAATGTGCTTGGTGTTTGAGTCTAGGTGAGTGAGTTCGGTTTTTCGTTGTTAGTGGGTCTGAGTTAGTGATATTATGAGTTTTGGTATAGAGGCATGATAGCACAGTGATATGTAGGTTTTTTTTTTATTATTATGTTTCGTTACTCGTCTATTGTTACTCTTTTTCTCTATCTTGCATCTGGTAGACTTAGTGGGTAGGTCGTGATTATCATCACCGACCGTACCCACTTGGAACTATTATTTTATAATTCTCATGCTTTTTTGTGGTCTACTTTTCAGAACTTTTCGACCTAACTTTGGATCGAGATAAGAAATTACACGGTAGATAGCAGCTCATATTATTTTTAGTACAAATAGACCTCCAGCTTGTAATTTTCGACAGTTTACACTGTACTTGGGATAATTTAATTATTGATCACTAATCAATTCATTAACTTACACTACTTATCACAAAATAAGAATGTACATGCACTAGAATAATCTGAATTATAAGTATAATTAAATTCGAACTCAAAACTTTCTAATCTAACACTATATTACAAAATATAAAATAATTATTTTTTTTTAATATCTTAAACTAATAGAAAATAATATTTTATATTTTTTATATTTAATTAATATAATATATATATTATATTGGGTTGGTTAAGTACAATTAGGCATGAACAATAGATTAGATTAGGAAACAGTGACACTACTCTAAAATTTGACTAACCATTGATATTTGCCATGGGTTACGTCCAATGCTGATATTGATGAGATTCGACGATTGTTCGCTCCCAGAAACAACAAGTAATTTGCATGATTCCACCGTCGACATCGTCATCAACTCTAGTGCCAGTATTATTGAACGGTTTAGGTCTAATTCGACGACATCAGATCGATGTGATTGGATGATTGCTCGTTGATCAACCAATAATGTCTATGATAAATAGACATCGTCATCAACTCTTGTGCCAGTATTATTGGACGGTTTAGGTCTAATTCGACGACATCAGATCGATGTGATTGGATGATTGCTCGTTGATCAACCAATAATGTCTATGATAAATAATTGGAAAATGCTACTTGTACACCCCCTAGTGGGGTGTACATCCTACACCCACCCATCCAAGGGTGGGTGAATTTTACCGGTCACTTCGAAGTGACCGGTAAGTTAATTCCCACCCTTGGATGGGTGGGTGTAGGATGTACACCCCACTTGGGGGTGTACAAGTAGCATTGCTCTAAATAATTTATATGGTTTCGCCGTCGTCGTCATCGTACTGCCATTCTTTGTCACGGAATAAGGTAAAGTCTTTCACGGAATGTGACTTTGAAGATTGGCAGATCAGACTGCCAACTGATAGGCAAATAATTTTTTTGGTCTTTTACAGTCGTCAGCTTTTTGGATTCATTGAATTGGATTGGTTTACTAAACTTGACTTTAATTAATCTTTGGCTGGGTCAAAACTTCCTAACAAAAAAAAAAAAAAAAAAAAAAAAAAAAAAAAAAAAAAAAAAAAAACTACTTCGATTTGTTCCCTCCTATGATTCAGCACGTTTTCAGATTAGTAAAATACTATAATTTAATCTCCTATAATTTATAAAATATATTAATTTACTATCCTATAGGTTATAAATTTTATCAATTTAGCATAGGGAGGAAAATTGAATTTTTTTTTTAAAAAAATGATATTAAAGGAAAAGTTAAAATACAATTCTCATCTGAATTTTAGTCAAATTCTTATATTTGGATTTGTCCTATTTTTATTCGTTATTAGTTTTGTATTTAACACAAATTCGAATTTTGATTTGTTTATAATTTGAGAGTTTTTATTTATTAATTTAAGCTTATGTAAATACGATACACTACAACAAAATTATGTTATAGCGACACTTTTAAGCATTTCTAAAATTTAAAAAAAGTGTCGCTGGCAAAAATACCGACACTTATTATTAGTGTTGTTATATGTGTTGTCGTTAGGGTGTATAGTAATACATTTTTGTAATGTGTCCCAAAAATGTGTCCCTATAACCTAATTTTGCATATAGATAGAATATAAATAGGACACTTATACAAAAGTGTCACAAATATGTGTCTCTATAACTTAATTTTATTGTAATGATATGTGAGATTAGTCAATACATTCTTTCTGGAAATCTATGTTCGAGTGTTTAAACTGAATATACTCGTTACATTGGATACATCTTTTACGTTCAATTTCAAAAAATTCAAAACATAAAAAAATATATTTCTTCTCCTTTAGTTATGATAATTAAATGTCAGAACTTATTGATGAATCAGATGAATCCATCTATTTTTATTACTTATTTCATGTACTAGAATAAAAATATATATTTTTTTTTGTTTCAAAACTTTTGAAAAATTATATTTGCCAATCTCAAAGTATTGCTACCACCAGGTAGCAGATTTGATGGTCTTGTAGTACTGTTCTAATTTTTTTTTTTTACCATATTGATATCATCAGTCCTACAAATCAAATTCTAAATTAGTAAAAATATGTAAAATTTCGAATTTACTATCCGATCTTTCAAAAATTTGAGTTTACTATCTAATCTTTCAATTTATTTGACTTAAATCAGTCAACAAAACTTTGAATTTATAATTTAAGTTAATTTTTTATTTTAATAAATTTATAGTTGTGAAAATTATATGAAGTATATTAACTAAATTTGTGAAGATAAGTGACGTATTCAAAATTTTGAAGTTAAAAAGTCACAAATTAGATCAGGTCAGAAAAATTCAAAAGTGAGATATTTAAATTAAAATTCTTAAAAGATTAGATAGTCAAATTCAAATGGGTGATAGTTGGGATATATAAGTTATACACTGATAGCGCTAGTCTTGTCATTCAGACCACCGACATAGTGTGTCACCTTATTTTTTAGACCATGACTCATTTTCGACTGGTGATTGGCTCTGATACCAAATATAACGATCCGACCCACTAGCAATAATAATTATTTGAATCCAAATCACAGTCCAAAATATTTAAGTCCAATTATTATTATTAGTGTATATGTCTCTTATATAGCCAATCATAATTTATTTTCATCTGATGTGAAACTATTAGATGCCACAAAAGTGAAGTTATTAATTGAGAAAATTATTTTATAAATAATAGGAGATATTTTGTAGAAAATCAAAGAAATAATATTATATATATTTTGCATTTATTCCATTGTAGAATCACAAACTAGTGGTGCTCTTTTTTTTCTTTTTTTCTTTTTTTTTTTGTTTTCTAATTTTTTTAATATCTGAAAAAAGTAATGCTATCTGTATATTTTATTTCGGATGTACGATGCACATCTTATCCATCTAAAGGTGGAGGCTCAACTACTCGTTACTTCGAAGTAACGAATAAAATTTATCCCCTCCTAAAATGAATAGAATATAAAATATACACTTTTTTCGGAATATATTTAAAAATCCTACCCCATTAAAGCCAGCAACCGGCAATTCAAGGTAGGGATGCAAATTAGCGGTGCCTATTTAATCGGATCTCATTAATTCCTAATTAATAAAATGAACTAGTGTAGTTATCCGCACGATGCAGCGGATAGATTTTATTAAAATATTTTTTCATAATTTTTTTTAGATCATATATGATAGTTAGAAAAAATAAGTATTAAATATGTAAACTCATTAAAACTATTTAATATGGAAGATTTTGTTAAGAATAAAAAAATAGAATTAAATCTAAATGATATGTAATCAACATCAAAAATATAAAAAGAGAAAAAAAAAATACTATTGCCTGTGTTTACAATAAAGATTTCGTACAAATAAATTTTTTTATTAATTTTTTGAATGATGGATTTAACTGTGCGAGAAGAGTGAAGTGAGTACCGTTATATGCCGGGGTTCACACGTGCCGAATGATCCTCGCCACGGTCCGTGACATGTGCGTGGCTCATCCTTCTCACGTCCACGTCACGATTCTCCCTCTCCCTCTCCCTCTCTCTCTCTCTCTCGTATGATCATATATATCATATCACATATAAGACTCTCCCCAACTCTCTCCACCCACACAAACACACTCTCTCTCATGGGGAAACGCAAAAGAGGATAGGTGAGGGGGTATATAATGAGTAGGAGATGAGGGAAAGTGAGGGGGCGTACGTTTTAGAAAGACATGAGGGTTGGTGATAGAATGTAAGTTGTAGGAAGAAATTAATAAGGGAAGGTGAAGAGTGTATATAATGGGGTGTACGTTTTCAATGAAAAAAATGATGACACGTGACAAAAATAAAAGAAATCATATATAGATATAGATAGATATGCCACAATAGTTCAAATAACAACATGAAGGAAAAACAAATAAATAAATAAATAAAATCATGGCCAATACAACTCTATTTATAATCTCTTATTTCTATTTTAATTATGTATTCTGAGAAGTTTATTACAACACGTTGTTTATTTAGAATTTGAAAAAAATATATGCATGAATACATGCATGTATTTATTTTCAAAAATTTTAAACCGTTTAAAAATGTTATTTCAATTTGTTGGCAGAAATGCTCTACAAAAAATTACAACAGTTCGAAGAAAAAAAAAAGAAAAACAACAAAACAAAAATATTAGTACTCCCATGAAGCATGAGATGATAAGTTAAATTGCTTATCAATGTACATGCCTAAAGTACAAAAGAGGTGACCATGCTTAATCACTATTTAATTGATTTGTGATTTTACCTGATGCTTAGATGCCTAAAGTACAAAAAAAGTGACCATGCTTAATTACTATTTAGCATGTTTTCAGTTTGGTATTATGTAATTTGAAGTGTCTTATTTTTTTTTAAAAAAAACCTACCGTTACGTAAAATATTAAATTAATTTATTTACAAATCATACGGTAGCTGTATGAAAATATAAGTAGGTAAAATACTATAATTTACTCTCCTGTAATTTGTAAACTACATTAATTTACTATTCTATATATAGGTTATAAATTTTATTAATCTAGTATTTCATTTATGGTAGATTTAAGTGGCGAAATAAAAATAAAACAATAATATAACAAAGTGAAATACACTAATAAATCATAAAGAGGCAGATATATTTTCTTTTTTTAAAAAGTAGTGTTGGATCTATCCATTTGACTATTATGCTTGGAAAAATATCAAGCAATTTCACTATAACAAAATTAGATTATAGAGACTTATTTTTATGACACTTTTGTACAAATGTACTATTTATATTTCATCTATATCCAAAATTAGGTTATAGGGATATATAGCGACACTAATTATAAGTTTCGATATTTTTGCTAGCCGCATTTTTTTTTTTAGAATTTAGAAATACTTAAAAGTGTCGCTAAAACATAATTTTATTGTAGTGTTTGTACTTATTTTCTACCATTAAATATATCTTTTAACTAATTTCACTTCTTAAATCATACTATTCCACCAATCGTCTACTAAATCCAAGAGGCCTACTTTCATCCTAACCGTTCATTCTTTCATCCAATTCAAAAATTTCTTGATATTTTGATTTTTTTTTCTTGTCCATTAAGTGGGCACAAAAATAAATGGCTGAAAATAAATATTCTTCGAAAAGTGATGATACAAGTTTTACATTCAAGATCGAGATTATAAATTTTGTTTTAAATAGTTTAACAAATTTTCTAACTAAAATTTAATTAATTTAAATTTTTTTATACCATTAAAAGAGTAAAATGCTCATATTCACTATTAAAATTATAAATTTTATAACACTTTAGCTCAATATGTGAAAAAAGTTTAAAATTAAATTTTTAAATATTTTTAGTGGTTTAAATTATATTCAACAATATCGATAAAATGAATGGGTGGAACCAAAATATATATATATATATATATATATATATATATACATATATATATATATATATATACATATATATATATATATATATACATATATATATATATATATATATACATATATATATATATATATATATATACATATATATATATATATATAGGGATAATTGCCTGTGTACCCCTGAAATATGAAGAAATATCTGATTTACCCCTCTTATTTTTTTCTTTCCAATATACCCTTCATACGTTCCACCGTTATTAAAAATACCCCTACCGTTTCCCTTTGTTAAGTTAACTAGGGTTAAACTAGAGTTAAATAATAATCGGAGTTGAAAACTATCAGATATACCTATTTTGCCCCGGTTTAGGGTTTAGGGTTTAGAATTTTTTAGGGCTTTAGGGTTTAGGGTTTAGGGTTTTAGGGTTTAGGGTATAGGGTTTAGGGTTTAGGATTTTTTAGGGTTTTAGGGTTTAGGGTTTAGGGTTTTAGGATTTAGGGTTTAGGGTTTAGGATTTTTTAGGGTTTTAGGGTTTAGGGTTTAGGGTTTTAGGGTTTAGGGTTTAGAGTTTTTTAGGATTCTAGGGTTTTAGGGTTTAGGGTTTAGGATTTTTTATGGTTTTAGGGTTTAGGGTTTAGGGTTTTAGGGTTTAGGGTTTTAGGGTTTAGGGGTTTAGGGTTTTAGGGTTTAGGGTTTAGAGTATATTTGAAAGGACAAAATAGTAATTACACACAGATAACGGCAGTTTCAAACGGTATACTAACAGAGTTTAACTTCAGGGGTATTTTGGAAAGAAGTTGGAACGTAAGAAGGGTAGTTTTAATATTAACCTTCTAAGAGGGGTAAATCTAAAAACAGAAAAATTTTTAGGGGTACGTAGGAAATTGCCCCATATATATATATATTACACCACATACATTCTAACATTCATAAAATCTTTTAAATTTTTATTTTTTATTTTAAAAAAGTTAATACGATAAGTAACTAATAAGAGCTTTTGAATTAGTCGGATGCAAAATTTATACTTAATCTACGAACTTAATTATATCAGCCAATATTTTTATCAAGATTTAAAATGAGCTCATAAATTGCCATTACAAAAGAAATTAATTCATATTAGTAACCCACAAGTTAATTATCACCAGATAAATTAATAACTTGCTCTGCATTAATCCAAACATGCAAAGTACAAATTATATTTTTTCTTACTAAAAGGAACCAAATTAATCAAATTGGAACTAGTACAATGCAAGGAGCCAAATGAATTGAGCAAGCAATTAATGTTGTAACTTTTTTTAACTACTGCAAGCATGAAGAAAGTTGGTCATAGAACAAGTCCTTGAAACGTTGCATGTTTTCGGTCTCCAATCCGAGCAGCGCCGTCACTCCGCCGTCCTTTTCAGGGCTACTCGTCACGTACGAGAACCCGCTGCAGTACAGCTGCGCCCGCGCCATGAACTGCGGGAGCCCCCACCCGAAGTCGGCGTCGTACATCGGCATCCCGAGCCAGCTGATCGCCCACAAATCCGTATCCCGAACTCCGTTCCTCGCCGACGTGCATCTTTTCCCTTCCAGCTCCAGGTAGTCGATGACCGACCTTGCATACGAATCGTTTACTTTATCGACCGCGTTCTTGATCTTTTCGACTGCGAATGACGGAGAATTCTCGACAAGTTCTGCAACCGTCGTGACCGCCGACACGCGGATTAATGCATTCCCGAAGTAGTGCTGCGGGAGCGGGGGCTTGATGTGGTTGCGAATCTGCGCGGGCAGGTAGAGGCGCGTCTGTGCGTCCGGGGAGAGCCCGCGGGCGACGCACAAGCACCGCCACAAGTGCGCGGTGACCGCGCGGAACGTCGACACGACGTAGCCGCTACCGCCGGTGGAACGGCTCTTGAGGAGCGCGAGCTGGGCTTTGGAGAGCTTGAGCATTGCGGTCACGTAAGGCGCGGTCGAGCGGGAGGAGGAGAATGTGTCGGGGGAGTATTCGGGGTGGTCGGACACGACAGAGGGCGGCGGCGAGCGGGCGCGGAGGAGAGTGCGGTCGAGGAAAGGCGGGGGAACGGCGCCGGCGCCCTCCCCGCGGGCGAGGGTGGCCCATGTTTGAATGAAGTGGAAAGCGCTGGGGCCGTCGATCACAAAGTGGTGCATTGCAGTTCCTATCGCCACGCCGCCGCATTTCATGATGGTCACCTGCATGTTACAATGATCTTTCTCAAGCACTCGGCAAAATATATAGCTCCCTCCCAGGTGTAACTTAGAACGAAAAGATTCAAACTAGAAGCCCAGTAAGATTCGGAAACTGGGCTCTCCCAGGTGTGAATATTCGAGGCTCCCAAGTCAGTATATATATTATAAATTTAAATTATTAAATTAAAATTTTATTTTTATAAGTAGAGCTGGTAATCAAATTAATTTTTCTCGTAATTCAATTCGTATTCAGCTCGTTAATAAATAGATCGAACTTAGTTGGTTTCAACTCGCTCGGCTACGGAGCGAATCAATTCAACGAGAATAGCAGGACCCTTAGGTACCGTTTGGATTGGGGATAAGAGAGAATGAGTTATACAAGGGATAAATATAAAGTTAGGTATAAGTTAGGTATAATGTAAAATTATGTTTGGTTGAGAATGAGATTTAAATCAGATATAAGAAAAAAAATGTTTGGTAGTGATTGAAGAATAAGAAGGAATAGATAGTTGACTTTTATGTTAAATAACGATTTTATCCTTATTTTTATGTATGTATTAAATTTTAATATTTATTAATTTTAATTTTTATAAAAATTTTAAGTGGAAAAAAAAAGTAATTTTTAAATTTTAAGTGAGAGTAAAAATTTTAATTTTTAAATTTATATAAATTTTAAAATAATTATAAAAAAATTGTATAAATTTAATAATTTTAAAATTAATATTATTTTTTAAAAATAAAATAAAATTTATACTTATGATTTATTAAAATATAAAATATAAAAATTAAAATTTATAAAATTATAAATTTATAATTTAAATATTTTTTAAAATTTAAACATTTTAATTAAGAAAAAAAAATAAAAATAAAGCCTAAAAGAAAGGAAAAAAAATACAAAAAAAAAAAAGAAAAAAAAAGCAAATGCCCTTTCCCAAGACAGAGCCTTGGGAAGGGACGAGAAAGTAGTTCGGGAGGGGGGGGGGGGCGGGCGGCCTTACATTAAAGATTCTACATAGTTCAAACCACAATATTATTATTATTATTATTATTATTATTATTATTTTAATTTTGAAAAAAAAAAAAACCACTATAATGAGCCCTTACAGAACAAATTCTTTTTAGGTCATCAACCAATCTTATACTATAAATAAATAAATGCGAGTAACTAACTAAAGCTTTGATATAATACCTCCCAAATTTTAAATTTTTTTTATTGAGACCTTATCAACTTGTGACTTTTTTTTAAGTTAAATGATTTGCAATGAAAAAAATTATAATTTCTATCGATTTTATTAAATTTAATGATTGATAACTAATATAATAAAGTGATTAAATTTGATGTAAAAAATTATTTTATAAATTAAAGTTAATCCCAAACTTTATTATCTGACCAAAAATAGTACCATTATTTATTTTTAAACTTATTTACGTTAAAAATTATTTTATTTCCAGATAAATAGATGATGTAATATATATATATATATATAAAGAAAATTTGGTTACCACAAAATTTAAATTTCGTAAACTTTCACTTTCTCTAATGTATACATCATCTTTAAATTTTGTAAACTTTCACTTTCTCTAATGTACACGTCATCCTTATCTTTAATAGTATCCTAACTCCTCTCACAATTTACACCACAAAAATATACAAATTACATTAATTCGAATTATCAAAAGTTAATGTGACAGTTGCATTTCTTGTCACAGAGACGTGATGTACTTAATCCTATATGAAAAACTTATCTATAATTCCAAATTACTTTTTTAGATTAAATTACATGTTCCATCTTTAAATTTTAAATTATTATAATTAATTTTATTATTATATAAAATAAAATTAATAATAATATTTAAAATAATAAATAAATAATTTAATTTATAATATAAATATTTTTGTTTTGTTCTCCTATTTTTGTTTTAGTCGAACTCAACTTTTTTTAGATTTTAAAAATACTTAAAAATATAGCTATAATATAATTTTATTATAGTTTGTATACTAATAAATTATTTTATAAAAGCTTTATAGGTGGTATGTGTGAAATAAAAAATCAAGTTAATGAGATTATTAGTTTTTTACTTAGATAAAAATATAGTAATAAAATGAAAAAAAAAAAGAAAAAAAAGAGATACACAATTGATGATTCACCCACCAGGATAAAATATATACACCACAATCTAATAAAAGGTTTTGCTTTTTCACGTGTGATTTATTTCTGAATTGTTTTCTTTCAATGATCGGCTATTCTATTATATTATGAATAAAATAATAAAAAAAAAATAGTATTCGTACTATCACTTACTATTCTTTTCATTTAAAGATTATTCTTTTAAATTTATTTTGTTAGTTTGTCCAATAAATTTGTAAGTGATTTGTGAAGAAATGAACCTGGAGCATGAGCAAAGGGAGATCTGCGGAGTCAGCGAACGGCACGAACAGCTTCCGCATTTCCGGCGACGGCTCAAACTCTCTGAAGTTGTCGACGGTGTAGTCGCACCGTGCCGCGACGAAGAGCGCGCCATCTGCGTTGCAGTCGATCTCAACGCGACCGTCTCGGTCGGCACCGAGACGGCCCGCCAGGGGGTAGAAAGGCACTAGGGCCTTAGAAAGCGCCGCCTTGACCGTCTCCACAGAAGTAAAGTTCTGGTCACCGCTGGGACGGTAGAAGTAAACCGTCGGCGTGTGGCCCGGGGCCGCCGCGAGGTCGAGGTTGGAGAGCCATAGCCCATGCTTTGGAGTCTCCTCACTTGGAACTACTAAGCATGACTCCAATATCTCCACAATTTTCTCTCCCTCCATAACTCCCTCTTTCTTTGTTTCTACAAAGAGAGATAGGGTTTATTATATATATATATATATATATATATATATATATATATATATATATATAGTTCGCTAGAATACTATCGATGGCATTAAACAATTGGTGCTATCGAGTTTTCAGCCGTTGGATGAAAAGATATGCGGTTGGGATTATAGTGGTCCCCTAAAATTTTTACTATTCAACCAATCATTTAGTAAACCCTATAGGGCCACTATAATCCCAACCGTATATTTTTCCATCCAACAGCTAAAGACTTGATAGCACCAATGGCTTGGTGCTATCGATAGTATTCTAGCCTATATATATATATATATATATATATATATATATATATATATATTAAAAAGGTTAATGCTATTTGTACATTTCAAGTCGGGTGTATATTTTATATTCCATCTATTTAAAAATGCATGTGGTAAATTTTACTGGTCATTTAGAAATGACCGATAAATTAGTTTCCACCATTGAATTGAATAGAATATGTAATATACATCTCATTTGGAATGTATATGTAGTATTCCTCGATTAAAAAATTGTTCCACACACTCCTTGTCTATAGGTCATTTTCAAATGACTTTTCTATATTATGTTCTCCAAAACACTTTCTCCTTATAGATTATTTTCTCATTGGTATATATATGATACAATATATATATATATATATATATATATATATATATATATATATATATATATATATATATATATATATATATATTGTATCATATATAGAACTTATCTGAATTATAAATAATCATGAGTCGATTTAATTATCTAATTTTTAAAAATTTTAATTTTAATATATAAATTTTTTCCTTCTTCGATTTAAATAATTTGATGGCTTATTTTAATTAATTTATAGTTACGTAAATTATATAAAATATACTAATTAAATATAAATATTTAAAAAATAAATGAACGCTTCAATAGTAATTAGCTCAAATCAAATAAATTTAAAAAATATAAAAAATTTAAAGATTAGATAGCCAAATTCAAATTGATGGTTGTTGAGATAAGCTTTATATATTTTCACTAAAAATTTATATTAATATTAATTAATGCATGCAATGTAAAATGCGGTGTACGTAGCTCCCCTAATTCATCAATAATATTATAAAATATTCTTTTAATTTATGTAGGTTTAGTCCAAGTGATATAGAATTTGTGTTAAATTTATTAGTAATTTTTTCAAATCTCATCATTTTAATTATTTTTAATCAGGTGGGTCCGTAAAGATTTGAGACTAATATATACCTAGATAGTGATATTAAAATAACTTTGAGAAAAAACTTTAAAAATGTGAAAATATGAATTAAGAAATAAATAGTTAAGAGGAGTATTTAAAAATAATAATAATTTAATAATTAAGGGGTCGTTCAATATCGATCCGACCCACTAACAATAATAATTTGTTGATTTTGAGCATATAGCGGTATATACATTATAATGATCTGACCCACTAGTAATAATAATTCGTTGAGTCTACATCACAACTCAAAAATATTTAAGTTATTATTACAAGTGTCATTATCTCATATATATATACAATCACAATGACACTCCCGGTTTAAACCTAACGACCTCACCAGCCCAACATCACCGGGCGACGTGAGACTCTCGCTAGTCCTGTCATCTAGATCCAGACTCAGTCGAGATTCGTCACACACTTTCGGCTGGCGATTGACTCTGATACCAAATGTAACGATCCGATCGACCTACTAACAATAATAACTTATTGGGCCCAAACCACAACGCAAAATATTTAAACCAGTTATTATTACTAATATTATGGTCTCGTATATATCAAATCACAACCTCCTATTTATCCGATATGAAATTATTAAGGTGTGACAAACTTTTTATGTTTACAGTCCAAGATCACCAGACGATGTGTCCTTTAGACTCTGACATGATGTGTCATTTAGATCCTGACATACTTCGTCATCTTGTCACCTTGTCATACATTTTTGGCTGGTGAGTAGCTCTAATACTAAATGTAACGGTCCGATCTACTAATAATAATAACTCGTTGGATCCAAACCACAATACAAAATACTTTAAGTCAGGTTATTATTATTAGTGTTTATTATTTTTTATATATTTAATCACAATCTCATTCTCATCAATTATGAAAGTGTCGCATATAAATCTACATTTTTTTTCGATGAAATACGATATTAATAAACATAATATTTTCATGTCAGAATAATTTTATTTTTTTTTTTTTTTTTTTTGCCGCATATAATGCAATCGTTCCACAATTTAAAACGGAGTATAAAAAAATCATACGTGATTTTATTCGATGCGTGTAAATAAATATAGACGTACGTAAATTTGCTTATTCGACGGCGTACGTTATTAGAATTAGAGAGTGGGGAACCGCAAAACGCATTTGCGATGTTGTTAATTTGCAAGATCCAAAAAATTAAATAATAATAATAAAAAGTAGTGCCATATATACTTTCAACGTAGCATCATATAATATTTTTTATAATTAAATAAAGCGATTTATTTGCACGTCGTTTAGACGTTGAAAAATTAAATAGGATTTCTCTAAAAAAAAAAAAAATTAAATAGGATAGAGACAGAGAGAGTTGGGCGAGAATATTTTTAAAATTAAATAGAGTGGTTCACTTTCACGCCACTTAAAGCACCGAAAAAATTGAATCGATAATCAATACGGTAGTATATGTACCATTAATTTATGTTATTTAAATTATTTTAAAATTAAATTTTATAATTTTATGATATTATTTGTGCGACATCTTAATAAATTTCATATCGAATAAGAATAAAATTTTGATTGAATACGTAAAAAATAATAGATATTAGTAATAATGACTGGAGTTAAATATTTTAGACAGTAATTTAGATCAAACGAATTATTATTGTTAGTGTGCCGAATTGTTATAATTTGATTAGTGATCAAGTGCTCTTAAATTTATTCTATATTAGCTATTGAAAACTGTTAATTTTTAAACAACTTGAATGTTTGACAAATGTATATTAATCGCAAAATTCAAAATTTATGATATTAAATTAAATAGTTTAGATTAAATTTAATAACGTGGATCATGAGTAATGTATTGTCGAAAATAACTGTAAACTTGATCATTTACTTCTAAAAGTGTGTGTATATACACACGCACATGTGGGCGCGCATACTATAGTAATAAAATAAAATATTTTTAGAAGCACCAAGTCGATGGTGATTATAAGTTTTGATCTTTTTGATCAATAATCAACAATTATATAAAAATATATATATACTTTTAGAAGCACCTAGTACTACACCAAATGTGCTTGTAGAGGCGGTCCTTAGTTATTATAGAGGCGGTTTAAACCGCCGCTACAAGATCTAGAGGCGGTTCTAATGACCGCCTCTGGACCGCCGGCGTAGACGCCGCCTCTACGTTGTAGAGGCGGTTTGGGGACCGCCGGGGAATACTAGAGACGGTTCTCTAGTGGCGGTTTGGACCACCGCATCAAATTTTTTATTTAAATATATATATATATATTCGTAATAACATAGAGGCGGTTTAAACCGCCTCTACAGATTGACAAAATCTCATTATAAAGAGGCGGTTTGAACCGCCTCTACATAAAAAATAAAATAAAAAATTATATTTAATAATTATTTTAAACCGCATTTATACACATAACATTCCAGATTCGATGACAATCATACCAAATTTATCATTTAATTTCAAACATACACTAACAATACAAGAAACAAAATAATTCTCAACAAACAGTAAAATATATCATCAAGACTTCATAATTTAAGAAAACATACCAACCAAAACACATAACATATCATTCAATAAGTATCATAGAGAGTAGTAATGTCGTAATAAAAAAAATATCATAGTTTGTCAACATTTGAGTTGTCAATCATTCACAAAAATTTAAATTGCATTTCAATGTCCTTCATTTGTGGCCTCGGGCTCGTGACTTGCATTCGATGAAAAATTATTTGGAGAAAATGTCCCAACCATATTTGTTTTGTCCCCAGCAACCTAAAAAAAATCAAACATTATAAAAATTATTAGTTATATGACAACCCAATTTTATATATATATATATATATATATATATATATATATATATATATATATATATATATATATATATATATATATATATATAATAACTTGCGATTAATTTAACATACCTGTAATAAATTTGTTTTTAGCTGAGCCCCCTACATTAAAAAAGAACTGATTAAAAATCGACTAAGATTGTGGAAAGCTGGAAAAAATTTGCATCTGCACTCGTCCTACCAAACTTTAACAAATAGCCAATCTGACATATCAATTTACATCAAGGGCTCTGCAGTGCATTGTAAATGACAACAAGAACAACAAAAGGATCATTATAAACAAGAAGTATCAATAAATGCAAATAAGGAAAACAACCGCTGGAGAAGGGAAAGATGAAACCAGTCAAAATGTTCTAACAACAGTTGCAACAAAAATGATGACAAAACAAATAGCAAATTCGGAGAAAAGGAGGTAAATTATGTAACAGGAACAGAGCAAAACATATTTAGAACACTTCTTAATCGACTAAAAACAAGCAGCTAGGTTAAATTACAGATCATTTTTCCTTTAGCAAATAAAAAACAAGATACTAAGGGCAAAGAAAATGCAACCCAAATGATGAGAATGTACGAAATGTTCATATTTTCAAGTTGCAACTATGAAATATTCAAATACATAGAAAATGAACTAACCTTTGACCAGCAATAGATAACATCCATTAAATATGGCCTAATAGTTGACTCCACGTATTCCTCCACATTTATGTCTAGCTTGCAATCACGTTGTATCTAAAAACGGAAAAAAGAATTGGCACATTTTTGGGTGCATGTACCGAAGCTTCACCAAATGAAATATACAGCGTAAAAGTAATTCACCAACCTCTGCAATTCTTCTCGCAGCATCCTGAAGTTGTTGCAAAGGCTTTGCAAGCTCACTTCGCAAGTGTATTTGCTCGTTAGACTTATCGCAAGGAATAAAGCAGCTAGCAAGAGCAGCCACTTGATGATGATCGAGATCGTTAAATGTACCTGATCATCATCGACCATTTAGATCTGGTCTAGCACACTAAGAATAAAAAGTACAGATAAACAGCAAGGATATCAGACTAAAGATGTACCATTAAACATCAGCTCAGTGACAAGAAGTTCATCCCCTGTGTCTATTAAACAAGCAGCACGCCCTTTTAACTGGAGAACACTATCAGCATTAATATGGCCAAGCATCTTTAGGACTCGAGAACAATTTTTAAGTTCATCGCGAAACTTTTGTAACTGAAAAGAACAATCAATCCAATCAATCAGGAGCTAAAAAAGAATCACAATATGGTAACTAGTACACCAGGCATAGTCAAGTTACCTGTGACTCACGCATCTTTGATTTTAGCTGTTGGATTTCATGATACTGCTAAGGCCAGCAAGTAGAGGCAATGGTACAGGAATCTACAAAAAATAAATCAGCACATAGTTGCACATCATTAGATGGCTTGCTTATATCTGAGCTACCAAACTTCGAAAAGAACAAAGCAAATAACAAACTGACCATGCTAAAACTGTTTCGGCCATGAGCTTCAAACTCACCACGTGCATTTCGCCCTTTTCCCCTGGACGAGGCGGGCATGGCTTTTGGCGTGAACCGTTCTCATTTGAAACGAAAGAGCACTGGAGTAATATATCCACGATGTAGTTGATACTCCGAGAAGCTGCCAGCGCCGAAGGCAGTCAGAAGTAAGACAAATGTTCTTGAGAACGCTCATTTCCATCTGCACAGAAAAGGATGACAAATTATTAGCCTCTGTTTTTTGAAGATGCAATAGCAACTCAAAAGATTTCCTAGTACCCCAAAGATAGAAATACCAGACTGCATAGATTTTAAGTTTTGATTCTAAATTTGTTGACACAGGCACTCAGAAGTAATATTTCTAATATTAAGATCAGAAAGAAAAACAAAAAAATTCCATGTTGACCTGCAGCATTAAGATAACAATAGATTTCCCATGCCTACTGGCAATGCCGATGGACTATCAACATAATATGAGATATATCTACAGGCCCACACCCAGCACCCAAATTTTGCTTTCTTAAGCTAAATAGAAGTTTAGAATGCTCTCCGAAAGCCATACCAAAACTCGTCTTGTAGCTTTCTTTTTTCTTTTGAAGAAAAAAAGCACAATGTTTGCATACAATTAAAAGTTGATGACTCTAAAAAAGAGCCTGTGAGAAATATGCAACTGTGTCTTACATATGGTACATATGGTCATTACATCTCACTAACTCTTTAAAAGGAGGTAGTGCTAACAAGATTACGTGGAACTGCAACATTAATAAGTTCCATGATACAAATGAAATTTTTTTACTTCATCCAGCTGCAATATAATGTGCATCATTTCAGAAGCATTCAAATATATACAGATCATGGAGATAAGTACCTGTAGAAACATGCATTTAAAGAATCCCGAAAACAACTAACAACCTTTAATTGTTATGAGATTCGGTGCCGTATAATTAACAGAATCCAACGATAGAACTTGCTCCATATCAACAAAAGCAAGCTTCAAGATAGAATGACAACTATAGTGACTAACATTATTACTTACAAAACAGCTCTTCAATGCATTGTGTGCTACTACATTTTCATCTACCAAGTTACTTATGCAGCTCCTTAGAATATGTCGTAATTTATTTGAAGAAAAATCTTTAATCTTAAAATTCCCTCAGCTATGCAAGAAGAAAGACAAAATTGTTTAACATTTCTAACAATTAGTATAAACAGAAAACAATGGTATTGGTGGCTAAACATATCATACCTTCTCATCAATCATTATAACACAAATTCCACGCTCATCTTTGCCACGACGACTGGCTCTCCCACTCATCTATTTATGGTAAATATGGCAGGAAAAGCATAGTAAGAAACAAATCTAGCAATTGAGGACACAACTATTAGAGACATTCTTGTAATTTTTTAAAGCACCCCTCGCCCCTTTATTATTGTGACTGTTGGTGCACTAGATAACATTCTTGTTATTCATTAAAGTATCTCTTGCCCTATTAATTATCCCATTTCTCTCTCCCTCTTGTTCTCTTGCTTTTAAACATTTACTTTTCTTCAATGCCTATGTACGAAGCTGCTATAGTGGCGCCTTTGACTACCTGAATGTGTTCTCCAGTTCCAATGTAGCGATTGGTATCACCATCCCACTTCTTCACAGATGTAAAAACAACTATTTTTGCAGGCATATTCAACCCCATAGCAAACTACAGAAGAGTAAGCCAGAAGATGTCATTTATTGATCATTTATCATACTTAAAACAAAAGGTATATCTACCATAAACATATGTAATTCAGCAACCATAGCAATTGTTATCCAGATTATAAAAAACACTAGAAACTACATAAATGATGAGACAAACAATCACAAATGCCAAACACAGGTCTTTGCAAAGAGCATACTGTTTCAGTGGCGAAAAGGGCTTTTACAAGCCCTTCCTGCGGGGGGGGGGGTGGGGGGTTGGGGCGGCGCTGGCTGCGCCCTGCGGAGGGGGCGGGGCGGGGCGGGCGGCTGCAGCGGGATGGGCTGCGGGGGGGGTCGCGCGCGGGGGGGGTGGGGGGGGGGGGCCGGAGGGGGGGTGAGGGGAGGAGAAGGGATGAGGGACCGTACCTCAGCCGCTGACGGAGGGGACCATGCCACGCCGGTGATGCCGCCGACGGGAGAGGGGAGAGGGGAGAGTAGGAGGGGAGAGTGGGTGGGTGTGGGAGGAGATGGTTTTGGGGGAAAAAAATTAAGATTTCTTGGGAGAAAAGAAAAGAGGGGGGAAAGAAAAAAAAAATTAGAAAAAAAAAAAAAAAAATTTATATGTAGAGGCAGTTGTGCCAAATCACCTCTAAGACGTCTCTATAGTAGAACATAGAGGCGATTGCAACAATCGCCTCTACGCAACCGTCTCTACGTACACTTTTTTTTTTGTAGTATATATATGGTGATTATAAGTTTTGGCCTTTTTGATCAATAGTCAACAACTATAACCAGTGCTAGAGCTTCTCTATTCTGCATGATTCAAGAGTCAAAAGAGTTGATCAATGGCCAAAAAAAAATATAAATGATACCAACAATTTGGTTCTTCTAAAAATAATCCAGCTAAAATCTCTCTCTCTATATATAAAGAGAGAAAGTATAGTAGATCGAGCTACTGTGCTCCTCATATTCTTTGGAGTTAACACTTCACTTTTAGTAGACTGTTAGTAATAGTATTCTCACTCATAACTTACATGGTGACTCACTTAGGATTTCGGCGGATCGAATTCGGAGCGAATTTTTAAAATTTTGAATTGGAACCCGGCTATCAAACTCAAAATTTGAATCTGAATTCGAATTCGACAAATTTTAAAAATCAATATCTAAATCCAAACCGATCAAAAATTTAAAATCTGAATTCGAATTCGAACTCGAAAATTTAAATATGAAACAATTATTTTTCTTTTCTTCTTTATAATATTTCAAAACATATTACATTAAATCTAAATTTTTAAAATATAAATTTAAATTTAATATCAAATATTTATATACACATATATTATAAAACGTAAAATCAATTCGGGTTCAGGTCGGATTCGGATAAAATTTCGAGTATTTGTACCCATTGACATCCCTATTCACACTTACTCACTATATATATATATATATATATATATATATATATATATATATATATATATATATATATATATATATATATATATATATATATATATATATATATATATACGGCTACTATACTATCGATAGTACCAAGCATTTGGTGCTATCAAATTTTCCACCCGTAGATCAACCACTTTAGTTATTTTCACCCATTATATTTTACTATTTCTCCAACCACCCATTAAACCCAAGGGGCCTACTATCATCTCAACCACACATCTTTTAATTCAACGGTTAAAAACTTAATAGCACCAATAGCTTTGTACTATTAATAGTATTTCAGCAACTATAACTAGTGCTAGAGCTTCTCTATTCGACGATTCGTGCCAACTATATATATATATATATATATATATATATATATATATATATATATATATATATATATATATATATATATATATATATATATATATATGAGCTAGGCTGAAATGCTATAAGTAGCAAATTGGCTCGTTTGCCATCCATTTATTTTCGATGATGAAACTTTCAAATCGACGATTGGTGTCGTTGAACATAGTTTAAACCATTTAAACTACTTAGAAATTAAATTTCATATTTTTCGATATTCTTTTCTAGTCCATCAAGTGAACAAAAAAATAAACGGTTGAAAATAAATATTCTTCAAAAAGTGATGATAGCAGTCTTGTAATCAAGATCAAGAGTATAGATCTTATTTTAAATAGTTTAAAGAATTTTCTAACAAAAATTCAATTATCAAGCATCACAGCCGCTGGAGCAGTACAGCAGCAGGTGATCCCGTACCAGGTGGGGACTTGGCCGATGGGGCAGAATATTGACCATCAACAAGAAAACTATTGGGGTATCCCTCTGCCTCCCCCACTGCCGTTCGTCCAGCCTCAGGCTGGGAGCAGAATCGGAGGACAGGTCTCCCCACAGGGACCGTTTCAGTAGCAGGCTGGCCTATACGGGCCGCCACCTCTTCCGGTGCACCCGGCGGCTCTGGTACCTCAGGCCGGATTCGCTGAAATGGCTGAGAGCACGTATGCCAAGCAGGTTCCCCCACAGGGACCGCTTCAACTTCAAGCTGGCCACTGTGGGCTGCCACCCCCTCTTTCGGCGCAGTCGGCGATTCTGGTACCTCAGGCCGAACTTGCCGAAATGGCTGGGGGCAGGAACGATAAGTAGGTCCCTGCACAGGGACCACCTCGGAACTAAGTCGGCCATTACGGGCCGCCACCTCCACCAGCGCAACCGGCGGTCTGAGTACCTCCCGTGGGGCTCACCGAAGTACAAACCCATGTGGAGGAAGTCATCCACAACACCGCTTGCCTGAAAAACAAGCCAGCGATGCGACCAGTACAAAGGTCTTCGCACCCCGCACAAGTGGACATGGTCGGCCCCAAGGGAAAGAAGCCGATGTAGGAACCCGAGTCCCCCGAGAAGGAAAAATTGGCTCGGAGTGTGTAATAGCACTGATTTTCTAGTTTTTGATTTTTGGCATAAAGCTAGTTTTTAGGTGAATTCTTGGCTTTGGATTCGGGTGGATTTTTGGGTGGTTAGTACCGTATCGTGGTAGTGCTCGTTAAACGGAGAACGATGGTGCGATCGGATTGGAAATTCGACTTACCAATCTTCCGGAATGATATTTTTATGTTAGCGGGTCTGAAAATGTAAGTTTCGAAATTTTCGATATTCGTTAAGGTTTTCGGTGCATCGGGATCCGCGCTAGCAGTTATGGAACCTTTCGAAGGTTTGGCATGCTTATCGAAAAAATCTAATAAAAAATCCCTTATAAATATTATGGAATTTTGGGACTATCATACGTACACAAAAAAAATTAAAGAGGTAAACACTAATTTTCTAATATTCCCAAGATTTCTTTAAAGATTGGGCTTCTTTTTCTTTCTCGTTGTGCGTGCCGGCGACTGAGATCGGAAACGTCGCCATCGCCGGAGATCGGATCCGAAAACACCACCGTCGTCGGAGATCGGGGTCGTTTCGTCTTTTCTGTCGGAGCGAGGTTAGTTTCGTTCGTTGGTTTCATTCGTGGGTTTTCGTTTGTTGGTTTTCGTTCGGGGGTTTCGTTCGTTGGTTTTCGTTCAGTGGTTTCATTCGTTTTGTTGGGTTTACTGTCGGAGCGGTGAGGTGATGGGCGGAGTTGTTTGACGGTCATCGAGGGAGGGTTCGTCGCTGTTTGATGCCCAAGTCGAGCCACCGTCGCTGCTCTATGCCCTAGTCGAGCCGCCGCCGCCGCTACCGCCGCTCGGTGCCCTAGCCACTACCGCTGCTAGCTGTTTAGCCAGGCGCGCCGCCGCGCGCTCAGCAGTCGCCGCCGCGCGCGCGCTGCCAGGCGCGCTGCTCGCGCCCAGTTGAGGTGCGCCGCCGTGCGCTACTGAGCAGCACTGCCCGCACGCCGCTGAGTAGCACCACCCGCGCGCTACAGAGGCGCGCTGCCCGTATGCAGTTAGAGCACACCGCTTGAGGCCGTGCCTTGCCAGGCCGTCGCTCTGGGGCACTCTGGGGCACTCTGGGGCACAATCTCTAGCCTTAATCATCTCACACATCCAAGACCACCGTGGGGGCATCACTACAACTCAATCACAATCTCAATCTCCTTATACAGCGGCATCATCGTCAACTCAGGCGGAATCACACCCTGGAAATCGCGGACAAAAGAGAGATACCCATGAGTCCCGGTGCCGCCATAGGCACCTCTCTCACTTCCTTAGATCCCTTCTTTCACTCCGATAGTATCATAGATTGGAATCGATGCAAAGGAAATGAATGCATTTCCACACTATAATAAATAAATAAGTTAAGTGGAATTGTCACTAAAAGGGCAATATATCCTCGGCTCATCATCTGCCTGACTCTTGTCAATACACCGTCGCTGCAACCAGCGCACTCTACCAGCCTCTGTAAACAAACTCCTCATGTCCAACTCGCAGAAGATCACGATCCTCTCACCGCAGTCAAACATCACATGGTACCGTGCCAAGCAATCTCAAGCATCTAGTCACAATCCTGGGGCTGCCACAAAACCGGCAAGTCCGCCGATATAATCCACGGCCTCAACTGCATTAGACATAATCCACAAGATTCCCTCCACATGCACAACATGATCAGAAATCTATACCTCAAGTGCACATGTTGATGGCCCTACCTCGAGTCCATGCAGGGATGTAAATTCTCCGCGACGACGTAATCTGCTGCCCTGGCGTCCTCCACCTGGCTGCATAAACTCGCCCACTGGTGCTGGCCTCTGCCCGCTGATCCGTCCTTCATCATACGGCGCCGGGCGTCTCTTTCCAGAACTCGGCCCTGAAGGCAATACAGGGTCGATCCCCTGTCTTCTGCCCACACTTGAAACAGTGATCCTGTCTCTTAGAACAAGCTATAACTGGATGTTCTCCACCACAAATAATACAGGGCCGATCCCCTGTCTTTTGCCCACTAGTCGGAGAGCTCTTATTCCCTTGATGTGTCCAAGAATACTTGGGTGGTCGGCCACTCCCTGTCTGTCCACCACCGGACTGAGACTGTGACCGCTTCTTGTCCCTGTTGCGATCTAAACCCTCACTCCGAGCGCGAGCAAGAACAGCTCCACGCTCTACCAATGTGGCCCTATCGACCACCTGCTGAAAAGTGTGTAGATCTGTCGACTGAACAAGTATGAAAATATCTCCTCTCAATCCAACAACAAAAAGTCGAGCCTTATGAGACTCATCTCGAATAACAAAAGGAACACAGTTAGCCAACCTCACAAATTTCCTTTGATATTCCATAATTGATCGGTTACCCTGCTTGATGTTTTTTAGATCGTTCTCAAGCTGCTTTTTGACGATGTCCGAGAAGAATGGCCCAAACAGCATCTCTCCGAATGCTGACCAAGTAGGGAAGGCAGTGCCACGAGAAGAGGTAGGTCGCACTGTCTTTTACCAAATCCGGGCGGTTCCCTCCAAAAAATGAACCGCCAAGGGGACCCACTCTTCCTCCTCCATCAACAGATCCTCTAATAACTTCTCCATGGTAGCCATCCATCTCTCCATCACCCACGGGTCGATCTTCTCTCCCTCAAATATAGGAGGTTTGTACTTCCGGAATTCAGCCAAACTCGCCCTCACTTTTGCCCGCTCCGTGTGCAACACTGGATCCCCTCCGGTAACGGCGGCGGACAAAGTGGGCGAAGGAGTGATGACGACCTCCCCTACCGGATCCCTAACAGTGGCTCCTGGCGTTTGCCCTAAGCTGCTGGAGAAGGAACATTCGGGGGTACAGCCGCCGGAACTGCTGATGCCCTCGTCGTAGTGGTCTGAGTAGGGGTACCATCGTTACCGCCTGCTGCCGACGGATGCGCCTCAGGCAAAGCCGGCTCGGGAGTAGGAAGCTGGGTAGCAGTAGCTGGTGTCGCCATCTGGCGTGCTATCTACTAAACAACATCAGTGAGTGCCGCCAACTGCCCAGACAAGTCTTGAACTTGTTGCCGAAGCAACCGGTTCTCTGCGGCTAATGAGGCCTCAGGGACAATTGGCCTCGCCCTATCCTCTCCTCCGCCCTCAACCGACGATCGCGTACGTGTCATACTCTATATACACAAATAAGGGGTCAGCAAACAAAAACGACCAACACAAACACGTGCAAAACAGACGAAAGCGACCATCGCCAAAAACCAGAAGAAACAGACAAAATAAACCTATAACCCACACTTCCTCGTGACTGAGGGGGGGGGTTTGGTTATTGCATTCGTTAACTGCATGAATTATCAAATTCTGTAGATGTTGGACAAAAGAGTATTTTACAAACAAAAAAACTGCGTGGTTAATGCCCTTACGCTCTGATACCATCTTAATCTGTCACGCCCCGGGAGTGGTTTAAAAGCAAAAAACGACTCTATTTTTTTTTAAAAAAAAAAAATTTATCACCCCGTCACGTGGCCAGACCCGCCACATATACAAGATCTTTTTAAACAAATGGATAGAGTCTCCTCTGTATATACTCGTCGTCGCACAAAATACATATATCATTCACAACCAGTTTTCATACACAAAGAGTTAAATAGAGAGATAAGTAATCCATTGCATCATACATGAGAATGTCGCCCACTCGGAAACCTCCAAGTTGAAAGGTTAAAACCACAAAATTTTAAAATAGTACCTATCCGGCACTTAGTTTTGAAAACAGATTTCGCAAATGTTTTATCACTTTGAAAGCCTCTACATTCCACATGTATATACCAGTGTTTGAATGACAAGGCTAGCAAAATAAATTTTACATCGCTTGATGATCTTGAACTATGTGTGTAATTGGACTGACAAGAACGTGGGTTGTGATTAGATATATAAGAGATCATAGACACTAGTAATAATAACTGAACTTAAGTATTTTAGATCGATGATTTGAATCTAATAAATTATTATTATTAGTGGGTTGAATCATTACATACGCTCGATGCAATCCAACTTGGATCATTTTAGACCGAGATCGTTGTAATGTAGTTGCAGTTATTCCAATCCGAAAGAGCCCGGTCCAAAATCCACCTTTAAGTTTAAGTTTTCTGAATGTATTTCAGTAAAACTTTTCTATAGTAAATGTATTTTTATAAAATTTAAGTTATTAAAATTATTCATCCAAAACTTTCAACAAATTTATATTTATTCTTTTAATTTATTATTATTTGTTCACTGTTTAATTTAATAGTTGAAAAGTAAAATGACAATTTTACTATTATAAATTTGTCCCTCCGAAAAATTTCAACGATTAGAAATATGCAAATATGCCCTTTCAAAATGCTTCGAAGATCATTTTCTTTTTCTATTAAAATCCACCGATCGCTGGATTGTTAGCGACTCTTCTCTATCTCTTCTCTTGGTTTTTTTTTTTTTTTTTTCTCCTTCCCTCTTCTCCCATAGTTAAGCAAAATTTTCTAGATACTAACAATATATATATATATATATATATATATATATATATATATATATATATATATATATATAAATAGTATTAAATTTTGGAAAACCAGATTCGATAACTTAAACTTTATAGAATTATATTGTATTTGATATTTTTAAGGAAACATATATGAAATTAACTCTTTTTTTAAACAAATACATAATGTTATTTTTAAAATAAAGTATATATAATCATCTACTCTAAAAAAGTATTAGAAAGTATATATAGCAGTACTCTGAAGTTGTCCATGAAGCTTCAAACTGGAAAATATTTATTCCAAACAATAAGTGTACACTAAAATTCAAAGTTACATGATCAGCAATTTATCGAACAACACCGATGCGATCGATCTCCAATAAGAGCTGTTTGAAATAAAAATACCTACCATATATGTGCCTAATCGTGCATATATCGCAAGCTATAAATTCGGAAGTGCACTGAATATTTCAGTCTCAAATTGTTTTAGTTTAAAATCGTGCGTCGTATAATTCTTTCAAAATAATAAATTTACCCTTCTAAACAAGCAGGCTCCTCATAGAATATCTTTTTGAACAACCTCATGCTCTCATTCTCCAGCCCTAGTATAACTGAGACTCCCCCTTCGTTTCCGGGGTCGCTCATCAAGTAGACGTACCCGCTACCGTACATCTGCGCCCGCGACATGAACTCCGGCTCCCCCCACCCGAAGTTGGCGTCGTGCAACGGCATCCCGAGCCAGCTGATCGCGCACAGGCTCGTCCGCGGCAGCCCGCCGCGCCGCGACAGCGTGTTCGCGTCCGCCACCTCGAGGTGGTCGATGAACGACCGCACGTAGTCGTCGTTCACACGGTCGATCGCATTATGGATCTTCTCGGCGATATCGGCAAAGCTGCTCGATATGAGCTTGTCGACGGTCAGGACGGCCTTTGTACGGATCCCTCCGTTGCCGATGTACCTGTCGAATATAAAAATATTAAAGCACCGTTCTCTACACATTTAGACACATTTTAGAGACAAGAGAAGTCGTAAGCTCGAATCTCCGCAAACTCCTACTTTATTTAAGTTCAAGTTTACGTCTTCGGTCTATCAAAATATTTCGAATTCAGACACAAACGGTGATGAATATAAAATATTAGAGTATATTATACCCTGCGGGGAGTGGCGGGATGAGGCGCGTGCGGATGTCGACGGGGAGATATAACTGGGTTTGGACGTCGCCGGCGAGGCCACGGGCGATGCAGGCACACCGCCACACGTGGGCGACGACGGCGCGGAATGTGGAGATGCGCGGGGTGGCGGGGCCGTTCGCTGAGCCGCACCGAGACTTGAGGGACTGGAGCTGGGACTTGGAGAGACTGAGGCGGGCCGTGACGACCTGTGATACAACAGCGGCAGCAGCGGTGTTGTCATTGTTCGTGTTGTTGTCGGAGAAGGAGGTGGAGTCGGAGTGGTCGAAGACGACGGAAGGAGGGGAGCGGGCGCGGAGGAGGGTGCGGTCGAAGAAGGGCGGGGGCAGGTCGGAGAGGTCGGCCCCGCGGGCGATGCGGGAGAAGGTCTGGATGAAGAGCGAGGCGCCGCGGCCGTCGAAGGCCAGGTGGTGGATGGCAAAACCTAATGCCATGCCCCCACACTTCAGGAATGTCACCTGAGTGCATAGGTAGTTATTCTAGTTAGTTAAGTTAAATATTTTATTTTATTTTATAAAAACAAAAAAAAAAGGCTAAATTCACACTACAATCAAATTATCCTATACCGATATTTTTAAATATTTCTAAAAAGTGAAAAAAAATGTTACTGATAAAAAATACCGACACTTATTATTAGTTTCGCTATATGGGCAGTCGTTAGGGTGTATAGTGATATATTATTGTAATATATTTTAAAAATATATCTCTATAACTTAATTTTAAATATAAATAAAATATAAATAAAATATTTACACAAAAATATCATAAAAATATATTTTTATAATTTAATTTTATTATAATATCAGGTCGATCTAAATGGACCCACTAAGATTTAGCTGTTTGTTTGAAAAGTATAAAAGCAGCAAAAGAAAACTTCTAAGATTTAAAAATAGAGAAAAAAAATTATTACCAAAACTCAAACATATCATTGTCTCTTTTCAGAGATCCCTAACTCAATTTATATATATATATATAGAGAGAGAGAGAGAGAGAGAGAGAGAGAGAGAGAGAGAGATTGAATATTATATTTTCAAATGTATAATTTTTAAGTCGATCCATGTCATTAAAAATAATTTAAAGCATCATTAACCTCGATTATGAATTGAAGAATCCAATCAGTTGCTTAAGTCCAGTTATTATTACTAGTGTTCATGTCTCTTATATATCCAATCATACACACAGTCCAAATACATACATAGCCCAAGATCATCAGGCGATGGGAGACTTGTCTCGCTAGCCCTGTCATCTAGACCCACGATCAGCCGAGACTCGTAAACACATTTTCGACTGATTATTGGCTCTGATACTAAATGTAACGACCCAACCTACTAGCAATAATAACTTGTTGGATTCGACCTACTAGCAATAATAACTTACTATGATACTAAATATAACGATCCGACTTACTAGCAATACAAAATGCTTAAGTCCAGTTATTATTATTCCCCCGTTTAGACCTGACGTCCTCATAAGCCCAAACACACATACAGTCCAAGATCATCAGACTTGGCTCTGATAGCAAATGTAACGACCCAGCCTACTAACAATAATAATTCGTTTGGTCCAAACCACAGCCCAAAATGTTTAAACCCAGTTATTATTATTAATGTCTATGTCTCTTATATACCCAATCACAACTTCATTCCATCCGATGTGGGATTATTAGGATGTCACGTAGCAAAAGAAAAATTATTTTACCAAATATAATTTTTATAAACTTATTTATTCAATTATAAAATTTTTAAAAGTTATTTAAAAAAAAAAAAAAAAAAAAAAAAATCTTCTTTGAGCATAAAATCATAAAAATGAATGGTGAGCATTATGCCAAAAATAAAATAAAATCTAGGGAGCATCTCCATGTTAAATCTTGGAGTGATGTCACTCTCAACCTACAAAGATACCACCATATAAATGCGTGTACCCCCAATTGGCCCTTTACACATCACATCTTCACTTGGTCCCCTTGGGTGCATCCTAACCGCTAATCAATAATTCCAAAAATACAAACATCACTTACATAATCGACTTACATAATCGCCTAACTTTATCTATCATAATCAATTTCTTTTTTCTTTTTTTTGATGGTAAACACTGAACCGATTTGATTCAATTCATATAATTGTCAGATTTATTATTGAATCTCTTATCATAAGAGCTTCGGTAGATCATAAGTAATAATCAATTATTCTAATAATGCGTACTATCTATGGCACTAAAGTACTCGGTTACGGTGCTCACGAATTTCGACCATACACAATCCACATGAACGTCAGATTTATTATTAATTTTTTTTTTACTGTAAGCGCTTATTTGGATCGTAAACACTAATTAACCAAATATCTAAAAAATACGTACTATTACCTATCGCACTTATGTGCTCAAGCACAGCGTTCATACGTATCGACCTAACTTAATTCATATGGACGTCAGATTTATTATTGAATTTTTTACGTTAAATTCAACTTATTAGCTAGTTTTTTAAATCTTTTGCAAAAGATTAAACATATTTTAACCAATAATAAATAATCAACACCTTTCCAAAATCTTATTGCATTAATTACATTAAAAATGTATATAACATATCTGAATTATAAATAATTTTGATTTAATTATTTAGTTTTTTAAATTTTAATTTTAATACATAATTTTTCACTTAATTTGATCTGAACCATTCAATGGCTCTTTCGATACGAAATTTATAGTTATATAAACTATATAAATATTACTTATTAGACTCGTAGAGACAACCAATGTATTTAAATTTTAAAATTAAAGAATCATTACCTAGCTCAAATCAAATAAATTTAAAAATTTAAAAATTAAATTAAATTTTTTTAAAATTAAATAACCAGATCAAAATAAAATACAATATATTTTTACCTTATTTTTATTTACTATATTATATCATTTTTATTTTTCAAAACATCATCAAAGTACTATTTCTTATCAAACACTACACTAAACATTTTTTAAAAAACAATAATACCACTAAAGTATTATTTTCTCGTCAATATCTATACCGTTACAAAGCTATTATTTTACACTAAAATTAATAACTCCACTGAGAGACACTTGGATGGATAGTTAAAAATATCAAAATAAAACAAAATTAGTCTCTAAGATGTTTTTTTTTCTTTTTCTATAATAAAATTATATTATAACGATATTGTTAAATATTTCTAAAATGTAAAAAAAAAAAAATCGCGGGTAAAAAAATCAATACTTATTATTAGTATCGTTATATGTGTAGTCGCTAAAGTATATAGCGATATATTATTGTAATATGCCCCTATAATTTAATTTTAGATATAAATAGAATATAAATAGAATAATTGCATAAAAATATCATAAAAATATATCCGTATAATCTAATTTTATTGTAGTATTTTTATTAATTATATATATAAAGAGAGAGAGAGAGAGTTAAGCTAGAATACTATCTATAGTAAATAGACTCTGTTGTCATTCATTTATTTTCAATAATGAAACTTTCAAATCGAAAATCAACACCGATAAATATGATCTAAATTAATTAAACTATCTAAAAATTAAATTTTATATTTTTTTGATATTTTTTTCGTATTCATCAAATGGACACAAAAATAAACCACTGAAAACAAATATTCTTCAAAAAGTGATGATAGGAGCCTTGTAATCAAAATCGAAAGTATAAATCTTATTTTTAATAGTTTAAAAAATATTCTAACCAAAATTCAATTGATTTAGATTTTTTTACACCGCTAAACGAATAAAAATTTCATATCTATTATTAAAAATATAAATTTTACAATACTTTGATCATTAGATTAATGATATCGAAAATATTTAAATTTGATTTCTACATACTTTCAGCGGCATAAATTATGTTCAACGATACTGATCATCGATTTGAAAGCTCTATCATAAAAAACAAATGAGTGACAACGAAATCCAGTTACTACTAATAACATTTCAAGTCAACTATATATATATATATATATATATATATATATATATATATATATATATATATATATATATATATATATATAGTCCGGCTACTGTGCTTGTACAAACACCAAGCAATTGGTGCTTATAAATTTTCTACCGTTAGATCTAATCCTTTGATTAATTCTACCCCTTGGATCATACTATTTCACCAACCATCCACTAAACCCAAGGGCCCACCATCATTCTAACGCACATTCCTACATCCAATAGTAAAAACTTACGAGCACAAATAACTTTATACTTTTACAGAAGCTCAATTATATATATTTTATTTTTTTTTAAATTTTTCGTCCAACGAATAGTATATATATTCTATCATTTTTAACCAGTATTATTTAACAATAATATTAGCTTAAATATAAAATTATAAGCTTCTTAGTTACGTAATAGATTGAGAGGTTTAGTCTAAATAAATAAGACTTTTATTAATTTAAATTATCTTACTCACAATTAAGTAAATAAAACTAGAATATTTAACTATCAAAATGTTAAATATTCTATAATTGTCATTTTGGTGTATTCAACTCAAATTAGAAACACTAATACATACTCAGTTTCGAGATCTCATTAATTAATCCTTTATTAGTTAATTTAATCATACACTAATAAAAAATATATACTACAAAGAGAAGTATAGGGGGAATTGTATTCCTCTACTAATTACTTGTTCCAAACGTTATCTCATAAAAGAGAAAAATAAAAATATAATAAAAAAATTTTAAAAAAAAAAACTTTTTTATATTTCATTCTTATATTCAATAAAAACAAAAAATTATTCTAAAATTTTTAATTTAATTTACGATCACGAAGGAGTGAAAAAAATATCAAACAATCAAAAACATAGAATTTTAATTATTTTAATTATTTTAATAAATCAAAATTAAGGTTTTAGGCTCTAAACATAGAAATTCTAATATGAAACTTCTGATTTATTTAAAATAAAAAATTATAAAAAATATTTTTATTAAATAATAGCTCTAGTAAACATTGGGCACTTAAAAGTGATTTTCCAAATTGCTATTTCAATAAATGCAATCTCTAAACTACCCAAATTAACTTGCTAGTCAAACTAATCAATCCTTTCCAGTTGAGTCAATGATGTAACATGAGTAACTATCATTATAAACACCCCTTGACCAAATTATTTTAGAAAAATGCTTTTTGTACATCCCTCAAGAGTTTGTACATCTTACATTTCATCCTTAGACCCCATCCATTCAAGAATGGGGTAAATTTTACTGGTCACATCGAAATGATCAGTGAAGAAAGCTCCACCTTTGGATGGGCGGGGTGTACATCATACATCCCATTTTGAAGTATAATTATTTTATTGCCCTTTATTTTTATTTATTTTTTGTTTTAATTATTCTTTGGCATTTACCTAAGCATTTATTAAACAAAACAACAAAACATATGGACCACTCTGAGGCTCGAATCCTCAACCTCTTAAATAAAACTAATAATTAATTATTAAATTATTTTATATTTAAAAGCTTAAATATAATATAAAAAAGAAAAATACTAAATGTACATTCTAAATGGAATGTACATCTTACACCCATTCTATTTTAAAATCACAGCAATGTGACGTATGAATAAATATTCATTTCAAAATTAAGGTGGGATGTATACTTAAAAAAATATAAAAATTAAATTGCAGCATATAGATAGTGCAGAAACTATTTATATATTTTATTCTATAAATATCTAATAAAAAAATAAAATTAATTAGAACAGAGAACTATTATTGGCTAGGACAGTTGGCAGGTACTAATGTCCCCCACAACTATAAATCAAAATAATTTATATTTTCATCAAAAAAGGATAATATTTTTATGCGTGCATGTGACATACTGATAATTTAAAAATACTAAAATGACGAGCGCGAAAATAATCATCGTCTATCATAATCTACAGAAACCCTATACATATATATATATATATATATATATATATATATATATATATATATATATATATATATATATATATATATATCTTTAATAACAATAATAATACTGACAAGAATTTTAAAATTTTAAAAAATTTAAATTTATTTTTTTTAATTTTTAAAATATTTCTTAAAATTTTAAATTTTATTAGTAAATTTTAAAATTTGAGAATATTTAATTAATTTTTTTAAAAAATTAATAAAAATATTTTGATCAGTAAAATATATATTAAATATTTTTAAAACTTTTCAATTTATATATTGAATATTATTCCTTATGTACCTGTTTGGCATTAGAATTATTTGGGGATAAAAAAAATATCTCTTATTCCTCAAACACATCAAAAACTATGAGAATTAAAAAAAAATGAGAATTATTATTCTCACTCTTTCCAACTACCCTCTTGTTTGTTTCAGTACGTATGTTTTCCGAGGCACCATTCCTCACCTTATTATTATATAATAAAAATTAACGACAAAAAAATTATTTAAAATAATTAATATTTTTTATTCTTCTTATCATATCGAACATAAAAATTTTTATCCCTTAAATCATATCAAATATTTTTTTATACTAGTTCCGTAATTTATATTTATTTTTAAAATAACTAATTATATCTTATTCCATTATCATTCTCCAACATGTGCGTGAATAAATTATTGTACGTTACGTGACGTAAAACAACTTGATGTTTGGAATTTGAGATTACAAATATCAATTATTAAATTTTTAATTAACGATTGATCGGATATATTATAAATTTTAAACAAAATAAAATATATTTTTATAAATTTTTAAAAAATATTTAATATATCTTTTATTGACCAAAATATTTTGATTGGTTTTTAAAATTTTCTTTGAAAATCTCTAAAGCTTAAGAATTTACTAATAAAATTTAAAATTTAGAAATATATCTTAAAAATTAAAAAATAAATTTAAAAATTTTGAATTGTAGGAAGGAGTAATATTAAGCAAAAGCCCTGAAAAATTAAATAAAAATAATATTTAATATGTTCTTCAAAATTTTAAAAATATTTTATTTAACTAATAATTTTAAAAAAATTAAATATTTTTATTTCTCTTATTAGAGTTTACTAATAATAAAATTTAATTATTTTAAAAAATATTTTAATAATTTTATTATAAATTTAAAAATTTGAATAGTAATAAAAAATACATAACCAAAAGCGCCAAATAAATTAAATGCATTTAATAAGGAGAGAGAATTATGCTCTCATACTTTTTATTATTATTATTATTATTATTATTATTAGGCGAAAGATAATATGCTATTAGATTTGTTCATTTAATTTTTTATTTTAAAAAAATAAATTTATCTAAAAAGTAAAATAATTTAAATTTCTAACTTGAAATTTTAGTTATCAATCACTAAGCCACCATCGTTTCATACTTTTAAAAATACTAAATTATTAATATTTATAAATTTTTAATTTTTAAATAAAAATTTATATAATTAAAATAATAATAATTTATTAAAATTTAATAAATAGAGGGAAAAACTTGCCAGAAAGCAACACAGCTGGCGCAGGGAGAGAGAATCATTATTGCATTTGCACGAGGCGTTTGAATTATTATGATTGATTATTTATTTATTAATTAAAAATATATTTAATTTTTTATTTTGATAATAGGCCGAGAAGTTGAATAAATCAATAAGTTTCGTAATAAGCTTAACTATACAAAATTCAACAATAGATCCGACAATTTAATTTATACATTTTAAATAAATTAATTATATATTATTATTTTTTTGAATTTTTAAAATTAATAATTAGCGCTATTTTTCGTACACATCGTGTGTAATTTACGAATATATAAGAGTTATATGCTTTTTTTAAACACAAACAAAAATATATTTATAAATTTTTTATCATTAAATTTATATTAAAATTTGAATTTTTGTAAATTTAACTAAAAAAAATAAAAAAATAAAAAAATAATATAAATTTTAATACAAATTTAATAATAAAAAATTGGTAAGTATAATTTTACTTGTCTTTTTAAAAATATATAAGCTCTACTCCTAATAATAATAATAATTTAACTCTTATATTTTTAAATGTAGAAAATCATTAATACTAATAAACTTTTAATAATTAGATAAAAAAATATATAATTAGAATAATAGTAAGTTTTTTATTTTAAATTAGTGATCGATGAAATAAAATAATTTAAAAAATAAAATTATAAAAAAAATAAAAAAATTAGTCTGACTCACAACAATAATAATAATAATAATAATAATAATAATAATAATAATTAGAGAGAGAGAGAGAGAAAAAGGAGGGGGACCTGAAGCAAAAGCAAAAGGCAGGGAGGATCGGCGGAGTCGGCGGAGGGGACGAAGCGCTTCCGTAGCTCCGGCGAGGGGGCGAAGTCGCGGGCGAAGTCGTCGACGGTCGAATCGGAGCGGGCGGCGAAGAAAGCGGCGCCCTCGCCGGTGCACTCGATCTGGACCCGACCGGCCCTGTCGACCCCGAGCCGGCCGGCCAGCGGGTAGAACCGGACCAGCGCCCGCCCCAGCGCCGCCTTCAGCGCCTCGACCGTCTGCCCGACCGTCCCCGCCGGCCGCCCCCCCGCCGCCCGGTAGAAGTAGACCGTCGGCGTGAACCCGCGCGCCGCCACCGCGTCCAAGTTCGACACCCACAGCGCCCCCCGCGGCGTCTCCTCGCTCGGACCCACCACGCACGATTCAAACACCTCCCCCATTTTTTTTTTCTCTCTCTCCTCTTTTTTCTGAGTACCGAGCTTCGAGGTAACTTTAATGTCGCCGAGCTTCGAGGGAGAAGGATAGCTAAAACCAACTCATCGTCCCTATTCGAATTTGGATGTATATATATATATTCATAGAGGTGAAGCTTGTATTATTTAGGAAAAGGAAAGTGGGAGGAAAAAGCGGCCAGGGTATTTTTTTTTTATTACATCGGAAATCGAGAATATATTTTATATTTTATTTATTTTAAAATAAAATAAATTTTATTGATTATTTTAAAATGATCGTAACAATTAAATAAATAATATATACATTAAATATTTAAAATTGAATGTACCAATAGCATTACTCTTTCACTAAAATTGTGTATTCGCGCATTTCGTGCACTAGTCTCATTTTCATTCATCTATTTGTCCTATGGTGTACGCGAGCCATGCTCTTATTTATTAAATTAAATTAATAGCTTGTTTTTTAAAATATAAATTTGAAAATTTTGGTTTGGGTTCCATTTGTTTATTATCGGGCTGGTTCGCGAACAGTAAATTAGATTATTAGTTTTACAATTAGGTGAGAAATTGAAAAAATTTAAAAAAATTAAAAAATTAGAATCATAATCTAATAATTGAAATTTACAAAATATATATATTTTTTTATATTTGAATTGGTCTAAAATTTAAATAATAAAAATTTGTAATATAAATAGAGAGAGAGAGAGAGATGAGTTGGATTGCTATTAGTAGCAAACGAGTTCTATTATCGCTCATTTATTTTTGATAATAGAGCTTTCAAATCGACGATTTGCATCGTTAAACATGATATAGATCACTGAAAATATTTATAAATTAAATTTTAAATTTTTTCGACATCATTGACTTAATAATCAAAAGATTGCAAAATTTATAATTTAATGATAGATATGATGAGTATTTTGCTCGTTTAATAGTACAAAGAAATATAGATAAATTGAATCTTGATTAAAAAAAAAATTAAACTATATAAAGCAAGATCTATACTCTCGATCTTAATTACAAGATTCCTATTATCACTTTTTAAAATATATTTACTTTTTGTCATTCATTTCTGTGTCCATTTGATGGATAAAAAAAGAATATCGAAAAAGTATGAAATTTAATTTTCAGATAGTTTGAATGGTCTAAATCATATTTAACAGTGTTAATCGTCGTTTTGGAAGCTCTACTATCGAAAACAAATAGTGACGACAGAGTCTGTTTGCTATCAATAGATATAAGCGATACAATTAAACTACTATACTATTAATAGCACCAAGTGATTAGTACTATTAGGTTTTCAGCTCTTGGATGAAAGAATATATGTTTAGGATGATAGCGGTCTCCTATGGTTTGTACGTGGTTGGTAGAATAGTATGATCTAATGACTACAAATGGTCAAAGGACTTAATCTAACAGCAGAAAATTTAATAGCATCAAATGCTTGGCTATCAAATGACTTGGTGCTATCGATAGCATAGTAGTCGGACTATATATATAGTATCCAAGAGCTAAAACCTAATAGCACCAATGACTTGGTGCTAGCGATAGCATAGTAGCCTAGCTATAGTATGATCTAAAGAGTATTAGAATGATAGTGGTCCCCTAAGGTTTAGTGGGTGGTTGAAAAAATAGTATGATCTAAGGGGTGAAAATGATCAAAGGGGTAGATCTAACAGTGAAAAACTTGGTAGTACAAAATGCTTGGTGCTATCGATAGCATAGTAGTCGGACTATATATATATATATATACTAGTGAAGAACCCGCGCTACGCTGCGGATATAAATTTTTTTAATACAAACAGTTAACTAAATTTTAAATTTTAAATTTAAATTTAAAATTAGGAATTAAAAATTTTCAATTTAAATTTTAAAATTCAAATTTATCATATGTTCTATTCACCTTTACCCATTTGCTTACTGCTATAAACATATTCTAAACTTATAATACTAACAGTTTTGAAAGATCTTTAACAAACGAAACGAATATTTAACATAAAGAGAAATCACCAAGCAAAACATGGACACTGAAACGATGTTGGAAATAAGCAATTTGGTTGATTTATTCATTTTTGTACAATATTTAGAAATTCATTCCATCTTTCATTTGGACTGTACACAGATGTTTCAGAGTTAGTGGACGAAAAGGCACAAAACAGGTAGAGGAAAAGCTCAAGAAACAAACAATGAGAAGGACCACCACCTCCAACGCTTGGTATACCTCCACCGCTTGTTAATTCAACAATACTTGCTCACTATTAGCACGGCCCGGTAGCTGCGAGAAGCTGCTGCTCCAGCTACAATCTGCCAAGAAGGAAAATTTGAACTAAATTTAAAAATTTGCGACCATTTAGATGCAAAAGTACTCAACATTAAGGGCAAAAATGTATAGATAGCCCTGAGGACGGTTTGATTTGAAATAACTAAATAATCTTTGAAATTTTAATTCCTGCATAACCTTTCTGGTAAATAATGAGAAAACACTTTCACTTAGTCTAATTTGTGTAATTTTATGGATCTTCCAATTATTTAAAATTTTGATTTTTTTTTATCTCTAACAGTTTTCTTTTCAAATTTAACATTCAAAGAGTTTAGAAGAATCTTTATATGGTGTTAGAAGAAAGTTAAAACCATTGGAGTAATATTCTTAAATTTCGCTAAAGATATCACGGAAAGACGGTAAAGCAATTTGGGTCAATAAAAACCTGAGAAAATAATAGAAGCAAAAGTTACTGAAAAACATAAGTAGCTTGTCATAAACAACATCAGAGTCCAACCTACACATTCTTTGTCATCAGTAGATTTGACCATCCATTTACAGAAAAAGCATGATTAGTTGATCCTTCACTCAGCTTAAAGCAGAAATTTAAGAGCAGCATGTGAGCTTGATATATCATATGGACAAAAACATGTGCCTATAGATATCAGAATTCTTCGACGAACAGGAAAACAGAAATAGGACCTACAGGCTGAGCTCAAGAAGACAAAAGAATTAAAGAAGGTTACCTTCATGAAGCATAACTCATAAAATGGCAAAGTAGTTGTCCTGGTGATGCCATTCTCTTTTAGCCTTTAATCAAAGGATGAGAAATGACTGCGAAAAATTGCTTGACAGACCAAATTGCTTAACACAAAATTGAAGTTAAATGAATCAGGTAATGGCGCGGGAAAAGCACAAAGGTAATGTCAAAAGCACAAATAATACAAAACTAATATCGAAAAACTTGCATTAATCTCAAACCATTTTGCTCAGACTTCCCCATTAATCAAATACCGCCAAATTTGCATAGTTTTGTTTCCTTCCCTGGTAGAACCAAACGGATTAAAATCGAAGAGGGAAAAGAAAGGATGCAAACATATACAGTGAACTTGTCACGCCCCGGGTGTAAACCAGAACCCGGGCCCGTCCAGAGATCCGCCGTGCATGCGGTATTTCCCACATACACGAAGCGTCGGTAACCTGCTCAGATAAGAAATAATAAAAAAAGAGGATAATAATCAGAGCTAAAATAAAACTACTGTATCTCAGACAGATGCTGGAAGTAAAAAGTACAACAGTAAAATAAAATACAGATATCTCTCCCAGCTCACAACTATAATACATACAGCTGGCAGAAGCCAGTCCCCAAAAGAAATACAAAAACACTGTCTGAGAAGTCCTGGTACCCAAAAATCTCCAGCTACGACCCTCGGTGGCTCTCTATCTAGTCCGCAATTCGCTTACCTCGATCAGTTGCTGACGGCCCAGCAACTCCCACTGAGGACTCTGCAAAACAAGGGGAAAGAAAGAAACCAGAAAAACAATGGGGGTCAGTACTACTATAAACAGTAGCCTCCCCTAGTGGGTAAAGCCTCAGCTCAGATATGCCCACCAGGTGCTCAGAGGCAAAAGGGAAAGAAGAGAGAAGGGAATGCAGATAAATGAAGCAACTGATAAAGTGCTATCCCTAATATGCCTCTACATGATAACTCGCCCGAATGGATGGGAAAAAGTGAATGCATCAGAATCAAGAAGCCTGTCCAAAGGACCCAATCTGACCGCCAGTGAACACTGGCACTGCCTGCTCTGCTATCGAACTCAAAAACCCAGCCTGGTGCCCGGCGCTCTGCACCGTGGAAAGCCTACTCCGGAGTGGCACTCGAGGGGAGCGACCCACACGAGTAAAAATATCACTGTATCAACCATCTCTGTAACCACTGTCTCATAATAGCAGGACTGGATCGAGACTCAAAGAAGTGGGAACAACCCTCCACTAAAGTAAGCCCGATCCCCGAACACCCAATCTGATGCAATAGAAACAATCCGGTCAACCACCCAAGATCCGTGGTCGCCGCAACACCCTGACAAACTCAACCTGTCCCAAATCCCCAATACCTGCCTACACTGTCCAACATACGCTCGAACCTGAGCGATTAAGCCGCTAGTGCCAACAATGAAAGAAGAAAAGAGAAAAGCATGGTTTCTCCTAAGTCAAGTCCCAAAATAGTGTAGCAGTAAAAGATGACAATAATTATGTGACCAATTTAATCATGCATGTTCCAATATTTTGTCCAATTCCCAAGTATAAACAGTTTAGAATGACATAAGCTAGGGTGACCGTCTCACATGAACAACATCAGTTTTGCAGTCCTCTATTTCTATTTGTCTCCAAGTATACAGTTCCAGTGATTAATCTAACAATAATTTATTAGAGATCTGATAACCAATAATCAATTTCCTAGAGCATGCAAGTCTACCAATCAACACATTTAGCATTGTCATAGCAAGGGTACTCTGATATTCCTAGTGGGCATACAAAGAGAGGAGTACAACAACCACCCACCTGAAGCGCAACTGTCCAAACTCGTACAGTCAGAAAATACCAAAATTCCAAATCCTCGCTCCCACAATTTTAGCACACCCGCAACATTCCTGGTACATCAAGAAATCCACTAATTACACTAGACTCCCAAATTCAGCACTTAATCACATACAACCTCGAATTCAGAACTGCTTAATTATCACCTGCAGAAATTGCCAGAAAATTCCAATAAAAATATCACGGCGATCCTTGCGTCGATAGCTTCGAAACGGTACCTTGCACGTCCAAATCGGAGTTCGGTAAGTCCAGATAAAAATTCGGCAAGAGGGCACTCTCATACAATAATCTGGATTAAGGGCTGATTACTGTTCACAGAGAAATCATTAATTCTCACCTCGAAAGAAAATTCACAAAAATCCAATAAAAATACGAGCGCGTTCCTTGCGATCCGTAGATGAAAAAGTTGTATAGGCTCGTTTCCGTCGGACGCTCGTGCGCAAAGATATGGCCGAAACACTCCGCTGCTGTCAAGGAATTCCATACAGAAAGAGGGGTCACTTGTTGCCTCGAAATCCGTGCCAAAACCTCGAAACGGGAAAGCGCGACCAAAACGAAAGATGAAGTCCTACCTCTTAGGAGTCTACTGGTCCAAGAATCGCAGGAAAATGATGTCGGGGTAGCCCAGGGGAGCAAAAATACGATCGCTGCGCCGAAGAAGAACACTAGGAAGCAACGTCGCGCCGCACCGTAAAATGGGGAACCTCGGGATTCGTGCCTCCAAAACTCTTGAAACTTGGCAGGGAGATCAAGGACTTAGAGATGAAGATTTTGCTTGAAATGTGCATGGGCTGAAGAGGCTCGGTTTGGGAGAAAAAAGGGAAAGAAGGAGCTCGGATTGGGAGTTTATATAGGCTGAAAGAACAAATCAATTAATACCCAACATGTCCCCACTTTCGGGCGCTTCCCAGATTTCGGGCTGCTACAGTAACGGGCCGGCCCAGGATTTCCGGGCGCGCACAGTGCGGCCCGGCCCACCGCACAGCCCAGTCCACAACACTCCCGGACCCCGCTGCACCCGGAGCACCTGCGCCAACCAATGGCGACGCGCCACGTGTCCCCCGGCGACCGTGCACCGCGCACGCCGCGCCGTGCACCGCGCACGTCGCCGTGCTCCCGGTCACCTGCCCTCGTACGGCACCTGCCCCGGTCACCTGCCCCACTAGCCGCGTGGACCGGGAGCACAGGACCGCACCAACCAAACCTCGCCACGTGTCCACCCGGTCCACCGTGCACCCGGCCCAAACTCCGTGGACCGCGTCTGCTGCGCCGGCCAACCGGAAGGCGCCACGTGGCCCGCCTCCGGTGCACGACCCCCGCGGTGGACCGCGCTCCTGCCCGCGCCCTCAGCCGCCTGCCCGCGGCGGCGCCGCCGCCGCCGACGCTGCCCGCCGCCGCCGGCCGCCGCCGGCGATCGCCGGCGACACTGTTCCGGCGTGAACAGTACCCGCAAGCTCAAAATTGACAAGTAAATAGCCCATCTTGACCGTTTTCGCGCGCTGATTCCAAAAACGAGGTCCGTTTTGCCAAATTCCGCCTCCAAAATTTGCCGGAGGCTCCCGCAAGCGCCGAAAACTGCCAAAACTTCCGGGAGTCCGCTTTTGGACATCCGGACTCAGAATTGGGCAAACAAAAAGCCAATCTCAAGTGTTTTTCCACGCTGAATCCAAATCCATCCTCCGTTTGGCCTAAATCCTTTTCTAAAATTCGGCAAAAGCAGCCGAAGGCCAAAACGGCTAACCAAAGCTCACAGGGTCCATCGGTGGCATCCCTTTGATGCACTATGGGCCAGATACACCATCAACAGGTGTCTAAACAGTGGATTCACGGGAAAAAGCTGCATGGGGGTTCGGGGTACTACAGAACTATTAATGTCGGCAACCGGTTGCCCGCAAAGCTAGCCATCCAAGATGTACTCGAAATTAAATATGTAACTGTATCTTACCTCGAGCAGAAATGACCACAATATGAATTATCATTGGGCATGAAGCAAAAGACCCAATACTAAAGGGAAAAGTCATCACAGCAAACATTTATACCCACATAATGAGAACAAATAACATTTTGCCTATATGTTTTGGTCTCTGTTTTGTCCTTCCTGATGATTGTTTCGTGTATTTGTATATGTAATCGTCTATTTTACATAAAAGTAGTGTGATGGGTTGATGTGGTTTAGCATGTAGGTATGGAAATATTTAATCTGCCAACCCCGGTACATGTGTGATGTATGCAAATTAAAGAGTAAATGAAGGTAGTGGCATGATTTGCTGCGATTTAGTATGTAAAGTATTGAAAATATCGAACATGTCAATATTGTTCTCATAATGCATGTAAATCAAATAGGAAATATCATGTGCCATTATTGTTTCTACCAAGTGTCTTTAAGATGGAACTCAGATGAGAAACCTAAAACATAGAGTGCAATACGGATAAGAACGACAGCTTAAAGCAGGCACTAAGCCGAGTCTTGCAAGTAAGATCAAACATCAAGCAAGCTGTTCAATAAAGGAAGCCAATTATACTGCAGGCATCATTCAGATTTCACAAACTTAGGAAAACCATCATCTAATCTCAGCGATGGCTTAAGTGGAAGCAGGACCCGAAAGATCAAGAACCCGGAAGATCAATCAAGGTCTTATGGTTGACAGCTTGAGTAGGCATCGCAAGGCAGAAAAGAAAGTGGTCTTCTAGTTTAAGCACTTCAGTTTTCGGCTCAAATAATTCTAAAATGGGAGGTGTATTGGGCTGAGACCACTCCACATTTAAATAAGATGACAGAACAATTAAAAAATATAAATGCATTTTAGCAAGTTTTCCCTCAAATAGTTAATAGTTTGAAATTCTCTCATAAATAAATTGTGGAAAATATGTAAAAAGTATTAGCATACCATCCATTCCAATCCTCGGTCCACAAAACTGGCTGTATATAATTATTTGGCTTAAAACCATCGCAATAAAATCCATTGCAGGCATCAATCTGTCAAAATTTTAAAAAAAGAGAATGGAAAAAAATTTTAATCTCAGAAATGTGTCATAGACCTGTAAGTTTTCCCTCATAAATACTAATTGAACACTAATCCAAAGTAGAAAGAGCAAGGGTGATAAATGGCCAGCAACATCGATGTCACGAAATAAATACTAATTGAACAGTATAGTGAAGAAAAGAGAAACCGGAATTCAATCTAAATATATTTTGCTCAGACATCCCTAATAGTCATACATTATTAGATCTTCTGCAGAACCTTTTGCTTGTTAGTACCAAGCGAACCGAAACCCACACGCAGGCCCAAAAATATACAGGGCAGCATAAGCAAGAAAGGTTGGTTGCCTACAAAGAAGGCCATCCAAAGCCTACTTGGTTTCAAATTAGCATAAAATGACTGCATTAGAGGGGAAGGGCATCATAGCAACTACCCGACATTAACAATCAAATATTATTTGGAGTTTTCTCTTTCCTCGGAAATACAAATGGAAGGATAACATCTAAAAAGACGAAATGAGAAATTAGCACACATTTACAACAGTGCACCATTAGAACATTAGAAAGTATCACATTAAAGGGATAAGCCATCATAGTAAGTACCCAAAATTAACAACCAAATAGCATCTGTATTTTTTTTAATCCCAAAAGCACGGATGAAGGTATTAGATCTGAAAAGTTTGGGCAGCAAATCACTACATATTCACAGTAATTAAAGTGAATTAGAAAGAGTAAGGGAAATAAATGTCCAGCAACATCCATGTCACCAAATAAACAGCAAGTGAACTTAAAATTACAGTATAGTGAAGAAAAGAGAAACCAGAATTCAATCTAAATATATGTTGCTCAGACATCCCTAATAGTCATACATTATTAGATCTACTGCAGAACCTTTTGCTTAATAGTACCAAGCGAACCAAAACCCACACGCAGGCCCAAAAATATACAGGGCAACATAAGTAAGAAAAGCTGGTTGCCTACAAAGAAGGCCATCCAAAGCTTAGTTGGCTTCAAATTAGCAAAAAAGGACTGCATTAGAGGGAAAGGTCATCATAGCAACTACCGAAAATTAACAATCAAATATTATGGAAGGGTAGCATCTGAAAAGACCAACCAAATGGGAAATTAGCACACATTTACAGCTGTGCACTTTTAAAACATTAGAAAGTATCACATTAAAGGGATAAGTAATCATAGGAAGTACCAGAAATTAACAATCAAATAGCATCTAGATTTTTTTTTTCTCCCAAAAACACGGATGAAGGGGGAGAGCAGTCCCAATTGAGTATCATTTTGCTCAAAAAACAAAGAGAGATTTAGGGACATCACTATTGCATTATTGCCAATAGTGTATCATTTTACTCACCAAAAAGGGGGATTTAGAGGCAGCACTATTGCAAAAAAGAGTATCTTTTTACTCACCAAAAAGAGGGGAAATAGAGTAGGGAACCAAAAACAAATAAAAAAAATCCGGGAAGGTGATGTATGAAGAGGCACAGATTGATTGATGCATAGTATGCATGCATCTTCTTTAGTACCGGAAAACAGGTAAGTTGCATATCATTCTCCATAGGAAAGCATTTCACAATCAGGGGAGAAGCGAGGAATGTTACAATTTTGTTAGGAAATTAGGAAAAGAATAATGTGCTTGAAGGGTGTTTCGATCCTCCATCCAATTTCATTTTTTCTGCTGCTTGTACCAGGTATTTTTGTTGTTGGTATGCTATTCAACTAACGAAGCTTTCTCCTTTTCTCTTCAAAAGAATCAACTGATCAGACCACAAAGTACACATCATCATATTAGGAACTAACTATTATTAGGGCTTTCTTGAAAGCCAGGAATAATTGAGAGAAGGCGCAAGGTAAGTCACAATTCAGATCTATTCAAGGAAAAAAGTCATACCAATAGTTGCTTGTTTAGAGACCTCATCTCCATGCTTGGCGACTTGCGACGACCAATCCACCTTGTCCAGAGTAGGCGGCGCTGCAGCATACGAAATCTGCGATGAAAAGTAACAGAAAATTTAGATGAGATGTTGGAGATTTAGAATTGGGGTTTTGCGGGGTTTAACGACGAAAACCAACATCTAACCTCGAAGGTCTCTTCGATGCTACGGATGTGGGAGTCAAGAGAGCGGGCTAAATCCCTTCGTCTCCCACCTTTCGACATGTTGCCCCACGGGCTGCAGTAGAAAGCATGGATTGAAGCTTACTAATATAGAATAAAGTAGTAAAACATTGTAAGATCTACATATAGGTGCAGTAGATGCATGGATTGAAGCATGTAATGAAGCTCTGCATATAGGTGCCGTAGTTCAATTAGGTGCAGAATTAAAGTATATATTGTAAAGCATTGTAAGTTCTGCACCTATATTAAAGCATCCATGCCCCAATCCATGTTTCTACTTCACCTATATTAAAGCATGGATTGATTAAGAAGAATGCAGTAGAAAACATGGATTGAAGCTGAGTAAAATGAAATAAAGAAGTCAAGCATTGTAAGATTTTTATATAGGTGCAGATTTACAATATGTAGTGAACAGAATTGAGAAAGTAAACCATTGTAAGCCCTGCCAACAAAAATAAGTAGAAAGCATGGATTGAAGCTTACAAAACTGGAATAAATAATTAAAGCAATGCAAGATCTTCATATAGGTGCAGATTTAGGCCTACATCGGTCAACGGATAATGAAAACTTATTGACCAGTTTCTTTCGAAAAAATTAAAGCATGGATTGAAACATCGAGTGAACAGAATTAAGGCATGGATTTTTACTTTAGAACCCAAAAACAACCGCAATGATATTCAAACCTCACTACTCTAAACCAGCAAGAAAGAACACTAAAACATCTGAAAATCCAGTGACAACATTGTATACAAAATCAGAATTTGAAGATGTGACGAAATATTGAACACCATCATCACCATCATGTAAAGTAAAGGTAAAAAAAAATATTTAAAATGCGAGGCTCAGATAATTTTCCAACCCAATCAAAAGAAAGAGTAGAGAATGGAAGCAGTACTTCTTTTTCAATGTAGGGTCACAGTATAAACAACAGCCGGTTGCCGAAGGTCACCGAGAGATATTCATATTTTTACACAAAGGCAACACAAATATTTAGGCTGGAGTGAGAGAAGGGGAAAGGAACAACACCCCTACAAATTTTGGGGATGCAAGCAGCGAGTATTGGCAATGGGTTGCAGAAAGAACATTTGGTTCTTCACAGCCATCCAACAGTACCATTTTTTTCCATGCACGCCATCACCACCCAAGTAGTAACCCAACACCCAAGGCCGTCCAAAGTCTGTTGTTATTCCTTATGTATCATCATAGCCCGCAAAAAAATAATTAAACACGAAAAATAGAATGTAAATTAATTAGAGAAGAACCAGAAAAAAATAGGGAAGAACTCAAAGTAATCAAGAGTGAACTCCAAAATAGGAAATGTTTATGCACTTAAAGTCAAAAAAAGAAGATCGAAAATAAATGAACAATCACCATCACATAAATTAAAGGTAATAAAAAATCACCAACCACCAATTCTACTAAATTCACTAATTCAAAAGGTGTTCTTAAAATTCCACAAAATACGAAATTAGCATAAAGTTGTAAAGCGCTAATCATTTTTACCTTGATTACACATCATCGCCATCTTTACCTTTGCATCCGGTCCACTGTTTATTAGCATAATATAGCAACTGTGGAAATCCAACAATGGGTTCTAGCTCTGCATAAAGGTGCAGAATTAAAGCATGGAGTGAAGCATGGACGGAAGCTCTGCATATAGGTGCAGTAGTTCAATAAGTGCAGAATTAAAGCTAGGATTGAAGCATGTTAAGCTTTGTAAGCTCTGCACCTATATTAAAGCATGGGTTGAAGCATGGATCGAGATAAAGGAGTAAAGCATTGTAAGGTCCTCATATAGGTGCAGAATTAAAGCATGGAGTGAAGCATCGAGTGAACAAAATTAAGGAAGTAAACCATTGTAAGCTCTGCCAACGGGCTGCAGTAGAAAGCATGGATTGAAGCTTACTAATATAGAATAAAGTAGTAAAGCATTGTAAGATCTACATATAGGTACAGTAGATGCATGGATTGAAGCATGTAATGAAGCTCTGCATATAGGTGCTGTAGTTCAATTAGGTGCAGAATTAAAGCATGTATTGTAAAGCATTGTAAGTTCTGCACCTATATTAAAGCATCCATGCTTCAATCCATGCTTCTACTTCACCTATATTAAAGCATGGATTCATTAAGAAGAATGCAGTAGAAAACATGGACTGAAGCTGAGTAAAATGAAATAAAGAAGTCAAGCATTGTAAGATTTTTATATAGGTGCAGATTTACAGTATGTAGTGAACAGAATTGAAAAAGTAAACCATTGTAAGCTCTGGCAAGAAAAATAAGTAGAAAGCATCGATTGAAGCTTACAAAACTGAAATAAATAATTAAAGCAATGTAAGATCTTCATATAGGTGCAGATTTACTCTAAGACAGCAAGAAAGAACACTAAAACATCTAAAAATCCAGCGACAACATTGTTCTCTTCCTCGGGTCCTCATTGAGCTCAAAATTCGGAACCTCAACGAAGGGCGCCGTCGATTTCGCCTCTCCAAACCCTCTCGACGGAGACATAAAGCAACCCCTCTCTCTACCCCCAAAACCCGAACCCAATCCCAATTCGCCCCAAGAACCCTAGAACCGCCCCGCCCCGGCGTGCTCTGCGCCGATCTGGGGGTCTTGGCGGGATGATCGACGAAGAAGCGTGGCTCGCTCGAGGGCCCCTCTCTAGGGTTCTGGGAGGGATCGGGGATGGAGATGAGAGGCGACCGTGGAGGCGGAGGAACGGTGGAAGGGCTCGGATCGACTTCGGAGGTGGTGGATCGATGCTTCGAGAGAGATAGATAGAGAGAGGGGGAACCCATGTGCGGGCACATGGATTGGAGAAGAGAGGAAAGAGTTTGGGAGAGAGAGAGAAAGAGAGAGAGAG
>CM054933.1:1853786-1966286 GCA_029168755.2 Tillandsia fasciculata | reverse complement strand
CCCAAGCCCATAAAAATAAAATAAAAAAAAAAAAAAATTGGTTTGCGATATTTATGTGAGAAAAATGCTAGATATACATTTCAAATGAGATGTATATTTTACACTCATCCTATTTTGAGATAGGATGAATTTTATTCGTCACATCGATGTGACGAGTGAATAAATATTCATCTCAAAATGAAATGAGTGTACGATGTACACTCTATTTGGAGTGTACACCTAGCATTGCTCTATATGTGATGGATGGCGAATACAACGGTCCGAATTGAACGGTCGCAAATTCGTATTGTCACAAATCTTTCAATCATGTTTCAGTTGACTAAAAATTAGCCAAATAATAATAAAAAATTAAGATAAAATAGAATTTTTTTATAAGCAAAACTCAATTTTAAGATAAAAATAAATATTTTTTGATATTTGATGGTCCATGATGGAAGGTAATAGACCGTTCTAATTAATTTTACGATCAAAATTAATTTTTATTATTAAAAAAATTTATTTATGTTCTTGGCATGTTTGTTTTATAGTTTCTTAAATATTTGATTAATATTAATTATTTTAAATTGATGGAATATATATCTAAGTGGTTAATTCTTCCCAGATATTAAGTTTATATAGTTTGGATAGCAATCTAGGAACCTCCAAAAGCTCCGTAAATTACGGTGCATTTAGGGCTTATTTGTTTCATCAAATCACAAACGTGGACATTTGAAAAAGACAAATGAGTTTAGAGATGTGAGCAGTTCACTCTAATAAATTATGCTATAACGATATTTTTAATTATTTTTAAAATTAAAAAAAAATGGCACTAGCAAAAATACCGACCTTTATAATTAGTTTCGCTATATGTGTCAGAATGTATAGCGACATATTATTATAATGTGTTTCAAAAATATATCCTGTAATATAATTTTGAATATAGAAAAAATATAGATAAAATATTTGTACAAAAGTGCCACAAAAATATATTTCTATAATAGTTGTTAAAAGTATAGACTATGTTTAAATTTTACGATAGGCCATGTTTAAAAAATAATTTCTAGATCACAAGTTCTAAAATAGGGTATATATATATGTATACACCCCTTTAGTGGTGTATATCTTACACCCCATTCCATTCTGGAGTGGGATGAATTTCACTCGTCATTCGATATGACGAGTGAAATAATACCCATCCCAGAATGGGGTGGGGTGTAGAATATACACCCCTAAAGGGGTGTACACCTAGCATATGTATATATAAGTATACACTCTTTTAGGGGTGTTTATCTTACATCCCATCACATTCTGAGATGAGGTGAATTTTACTCATCACTCGATGTGACGTTTTTAGAGTGTATATCTTACACCCCACCCCATCCTGAAGTGGGGTGAATTTCACTCATCACTCGATGTGACGAGTAAAATAATATCCACCCCCGAATAGAGTGGCGTGTAGGATGTACACCCCTAAAGGAGTGTCCACCTAGCATCCCTCAAAATATTAGCCCACTTTTTTCTTTTTATATATTTTAAAAGGTCTCTCCGGAGTATTGAGTGGTCCAAAAAATTTGTGACCGTTGATTTGGGAATTGGATTTTTAAAAGGGGGCAAGTAGTTGTGGTACATTAAATATTTCCACATGACGTATTAGATACCAAATGGAAATTGTTAACAAACTCTTTTATTTTTTTATTAACAAAGTTATTATTATTTTAATGTGGAATAGGATTTATTTCAAAAAAAAAAAAAAAAAAAAAAAAAGGGTAGTGATAGAATTTGGAACCAATTATGTACTTGATTTAATTAAATATTTAGAAAGTAAAATTATAGACGTAACAATCTGATTCATTAACAATAATATATAATTTGTTAGATTTAAAATATTGATTCAAAATACTTAATTTTTTCAATCAGAGATGTATGGTTCTTATTAAAGTTATAACATAACGACACAAACTTATATAATATAACGATTCGACCAATTAATAATAATAATTCGTTAAGAAGTTAGGATAGCGTATTGTTAACAATTTATGCATTTATAAAAAAATTTCTAATAATAAATAAAAATTTGTCTCTAACATTTTAATTTCTCTCTATATTTTTAAAAATATAAATTTACAAGCTAACTAATAATGATCAGTATAGCGAACTTCATAAAACTAATTTTAAGTTCAATATATATATATATAAGTCCTGCTAGAATACTATCGATAGTACCAAATAATTGGTGCTATCAAGTTTTCAGCCGTTGGATGAAAAAATATGCGGTTGGGATTATAGTAGTCCCCTAAGATTTTTACTATTCAACCAACCACCTTGTAAACCCTAGGGGACCACTATAATCCCAACCGCATATTTTTTCATCCAACGGCTAAAAACTTGATAGCACCAATGGCTTGATGCTATCGATAGTATTCTGGCCTAATTCTATATATATATAAACCTAATAAGGCCAAAGCTTCTTAATCTTAAAAGCCAAAAATTGTAAAATACAAACTTATATTTTTTATGGGTATATATAAGTATACACTACTTTAGGGGTGTATATCTTACACCCTACTCCATCCTGGGGTAGGATGAATTTCACTCGTTATTCGATGTGACCCACCTCAGGATGGGGTGGGGTGTAGGATGTACACCTAGCATCCCTCTTTTTTTATTAGTGTGAATTTACTGAAAATTCATGATACGGTATGCTCTATTTAAACATTATTTCTATAAAAACTTCAGCGTAGCGCGCGCGCACACAGAGAATAAGAATATATTCTGATCATTTGAGAGAAATAATTAATGAGGAATGCTATATGTACACTCCAAAGGGGTGTACATCCCACACCCCACCCATCTAAGGGTGGGGGTATGATGAGGGGTCACTTGAAGAGATCCTTAAAGAACACCCCCACCCTTATATGGATGGGAGTGTGAGATGTACACCCTTTTGGAGTGTATTTTTAGAATTTTTCATAATTAATACAACGCACTTGATTTGATTTAATTAAGTTGATGTGATTATTAACAAATGAGATTATTTTAGATGCTATTAGGCACCTAGCTTAGTTAATTAGTCATAGCCAAACTACCACGATTGATTTTTTTAGTAACCCGTTGGTAACTTAATTAAGAATTTATTTTACAAGTAAACAAATAAATTTGGTAAATCTCTCCAATTATGATATTTTCAAAAAAATCAACTAAAGCATCGGCCTCTCGAGGTGTTTAAGCATAATTATTGATCCTACAAAAAAAAAAATATATATCTCTACAGTGGTATATTGTAATGATCCGGTTCACTAACAATAATAATTTATTGAGTTTAAATCATAGTCTAAAATATTTAAACTTACTTATTATTACTAGTATATATGCATATTTTTTTATATGTCCAAACATATATTCGCATCTGATGTAAAATTATTGAATGTCACATAGATAACTTTGTAATGGTTGGGAGATCAATTATGCATACTTTGTGGCTTTGTGGTGGCGAGCGGGTCTGCGACAGTTGATCATAAATTGTTGATTTCTACTCCTGTCCTTGGAAAGCGAGTACAATCCGAGGAAAGGGACGGGTTCTAGAACCATCTAGAAAAGGCTTTGAAAGAAGAAGGGCCCTCTCTAACCCATAGTTAAGACGATTAAGTACCCAAACAGCAATAGCATGACGATCTGGTCGGAAAGAAATAATGTGATTTTTATATAACATTATACGAACCCTTTATTAGTCAATGGAAGATCGTCGTAAGAATCTTGCTGAGCACTGAGATTTATTTTCAATTGATTATTTTACGGTCTTTATTTTTGAACCATTGTCAGAGATGATGGTGATAGATCATTTCTCTAAGTACGGAATCTTCATCGCAGCACTAACCGATCGTACGGCTGAAGAAGCAGCACAACTCTTCGTCAGCCACGTCGTCAAATTTTGAAAAATTTTCGAAAGTATAGTCAGCGAGGTGTTCAGAATCTTGAAATCTGAGTTGCTCTTTTCTATCAGTTCTCTTACTATCACTCGAGCATATGCATGCGTTGAATCTAACTAATAAACAAATATCGATTTTTCCTGAGTTTCACGGCATTGAGTTAGGATTTTTCCGAAGTTTCACGGCATTGTGTAAGTAGTACAGCAGTTGCTAAACTACGGAGCACAACAAAGTCAAATGAGTGACCTGAGAATTAAGATTGGTATATATATATCATGCATCTTTTTCCTGGAAACATAGAGAGTTTTCGTGAATTTGTTCACCCATGCTTGTATTAAACGTTTGTGGAAGCTTCGAAAACCAAATTTATCAACTCATGAGTGCGACGGAGTGGTCCAAATTCGTGACAATTAAGTACGTAGAAGCTAAAACTTCTTTTCATCCACCTCATTCACGTTTTTATTGGGTTTTTTTTTAGCGTAATTAATTAACTTTAGCTCACCCCACCACACAGTTAACTATCACCAAAAATAATAATAATAATAATATTATTATTATTATTATTAATTTATTTTTTTTATTCGATGCATGTGAAATTTTTAGGGTATCATGAATTTCTCATCAGTCCAAAAACGCACACTGCTTAAGATCACCCGTCGATCTCATCTTGTCACTCAGTTCCTTACTCGGTCGAGACTCGTCACATACTTTCGGCTGGTGATTTGCTTTGATATCAAATGTAACGAACTCGTTTGGTCCAAATCATCGGCCGAAAATATTTAAGCCTAATTATTATTTTCGTGTCCATAATGTTTTATAAATTCAATTACAATCTCATTCTCATGTGATGTTGGGTGTCATTTTTTTATTTAAACTCTAATTTATTCAAAAGTATTATCCTCTATCAGCTTAAGGTATAACTCAAACTCAGAGCCTTCTATTTTAATATTATATTAAATTATATAAAATAATAATTATTCTTTATCAGCTTAAACTACTAAAAAAAATGTTATTTTCAATATTTATATTCAGCATATTAATCTATATGAACTTTATTAATTCTTTCACTGGAAATCCTAATGGGCTAAGAAACGTCTAAAAAATTCAGATCTTTGAAATTTTAAATTTAGAGGGTGTCTGATTGTACGTAAAATTAAAAAAAAAAAAAAAAAATTAGAGAAAAAATATTTTTATTATTTGGTTCAGTGTGTGTATATATATATATATATATATATATATATATATATATATATATATATATATATATATATATATATATATATATGCAACTTGAGTTTTTATTTTTCCGTCAATGGTTGAAAATTGACGAAAAACAGAAGCATCCTTTTTTTTTTTCCAAATATATAAAAATAATTGTTTGAAAAAAATAATTATGACTAAGGAAGGGTGGGGAAACAAGGATTGATTTCCAAATGAATCAAAATGCTGAGAATTTTATTCTCCCTTTTGAGGTCATGGGTAGGACTTTTCATTGAAACATATATTGTGGATTAATATAAAGAGAGAGATGGCTACAATTCCATGTTTTGGGACTCAGTCCAAACTGAAAGGTTCAAATGCTGGCTTTTCAATTTTTATAAAAAATCCTAGATTTACTGACTCAGTCCAAAGGTCACGTGCTCGCTTTTCAATTTTTATAAAAAAATATAAATTTACTTTGTAGTTATATATAAATCACTGAGGTCATATTTAGTTGAGAAATAAAATATAAAATAAAATTTTATTTTATTTTTATTTTTTAAATACGTTTGGTTATAAGTGAAATGTTAGGATTTGATTAGATTTGTAATTGAATCCTAGTTGGATTAAGATTAATATTTAAATCTTAAAGAGATAAGTTTGTTAAGATTTAAATATTAATTAGAATAAAATCTATTTAGACTAGAATTTGGATAGCTTTTGATGTAAGCTATAAATATAGCACATGTGTTATTATTTTAATTAGGTGGTGTTAAGAAAGATACACCCACGGTGGTGGTAATACACATGGAGGTGGTGGGGGCTAGGATTTAGCCACACCCATGTAGTGGTATCTACACCCACGGTGGTGGTAACACCCAAGGAGGTGGTTAGGGCTAGGATTTAGCCACACCCATAGTCTTCTAGGTTTATAGAAGATGAGAGAAGGGAGTCTTCTAGGTTTATAGAAGACGAGAGAAGGGTGAGAGAGATTCAGGAGGAGGGCTCGGGTTGAAGCTACTCTATTGCAGAAGAAAAGAGGAGTCGGTGTAATTCTTTTCTTGGTTAATGAATCTTATTTCATCCGCATATTTTTGTTTTGGTTTTCGTCTCTTTGTGGTTGTGCTAATTCCAGTTATGTTGAGAGGACGGATTTTTGGTAAAAATTTGATTTGACGTTTCCGCTGCGGAATCCCAACACTAGGCGGTACCGGTGTGGATTGCGGTACCGGTGTGGATTGCGGTACCGGAGCGGGTTGCGGATTCAGAGAATCTGGTACCGGGGCGAGTACCGGATTTTTCCAACATGAAACAGTAGTTTTCGTATATAATTCCAATAGTCTCGTATCGAATGGAAAAAATGTTCTAATTGAATATATAAAAAACTATAGACATTAATAATAGGCTAAATTATAGAAAATTTTTCTATAATATATCGCTTTTTGACTTTGCCTCCTGTCTTTAAAAAGTCTATATTTTGCTCCCTCGTAATTACATAATTATTTTTAGAGGACAACGGGGTTAACAAAATAGGCAAAATAACGATAATGCCCTTCTTATCCCTGTGCTTTACAATGACGGCAGAGAAGCAGCACCGCAGAGCCCTCGCGTTGCTCCTCTCCGACTCCACCGCCGCCCCCGCCCCAGTCCCCGCCGAGAAGCTCTTCTCCTCCTCCCCACCCTGTCGTAGTCGTCGTCGTCGTCTCCCCCGCCGTCGGAGAGGTCGGGGGGTGCCCAGGGAGCCGCGTCCCCGCGCGGACGCGTGAAGCGCAGCGCCCTCAGGGAGCAGGTCAACGCGCGGCGGTCTATGGGGGCCCGCCACGTGGCGGCCCCCCTCACCCCGCGCTAACCCGCGCGAGAGGAGGCGCGGGTCCCCGCGCGCTGACCTGCTCCAGCAAGCGCGCGCTTCCCCGCGCGCGCGTGCTGCGCGTAGTGGTGCAGCGAGTGGGGTGCCGCCACATGGCGGCGCCCCACCAGCCTCGGGCCGCGCCTGACCTGGAGCGCCATCGCCGGGGAGGGCCCGGGCGGCGACTGCGCCGACGATCGCCGAGGGCTCCTGACAACGGCGGCAGCGGGATCCCTCACGGAGCGACGGAGCTCAGCCTCGAAGCGATCGGGAGAAGAAGAGGTTGAAGGATATTTTCGGTATATTACCTAAGAAATTGACGGCTCACTAACGAAATGCTAAAGGCGGGGGTGTAAATGCGGGGTGTAAATGCACAATTCCATAATTACGATGGGGCAAAATGTAGGCTTTTTAAAGACAGGGGTAAAATAAAAAAATGGTATATTATGAGAGGTTTTCTGTAATTTATTCTTAATAATAATAACTAAGCTTAAATATTTTGGACCAATGATTTGAATCCAACATCTTGTCTTTTTATTCCCACTTGAGAATAAACTTAATTAAAATAAATGGGATCGGACCGTTACATCTTGCTTTCCTATTCCCACTTGAGAACAAACTTAATTAAAGAAAATATAATTTTAATTATTTTTATCTATTCAAAAATTCTAAGTTGTTCAAATATATCTATCTGGTTTGTTATCATTAATTTATTGTTTATTTTTTAACAAAATATAAATAAAATATTAATTTTATCCTTGCAAATATATCCCTCCAAAAGTCTCACATATTAAAAAAATATATCTCTGGTTAAATATAATATCCAAAAGGGTAAAAAAATAAGTTTAGCTCACTCACTAATCAAGGTTTAATATTTAAACTGTGATTAACTATATTTTTTTTTTAACAGACGTTAACGGTAAGAATATATATGAATAATTTTAAACTTTTTAAGCAATAAATATAAAAAGTTAAACTTTGTAGAAATAATAAATATAAAAAGTTGAATTTTGTAGAAATATATCTGTTATTCGATAGGTTTACAGTAAACTTTATGAAATTAATCAAAATTTAATTAATCTATTTATTTTATTAGTTAATTATCTAACTATTAATTAATTAATTAATTAATTAAATTATTTTTAGTTAATTAAATTATTAATTAACAATACTCATTGTTAATTATTTTATTAATTATATTTAGAGTTATCTAGTAGTAAATAATTAATTAATTGAGTTAAATTATTATTTAATTAATATTTTCATGTTAATTAATTAGCTAAAATATTATTATTTTAAAACTATAATTATTTTTATTCTCGCTACTCAATCTAGTTATTTTTCTTATTTTCGAAAATAATTTAATCTTTATTTTAACACAAAATTGATATTGTTTCTTCTTATTTTAAGAATTGTACGTATATCATAGAATAAACAGTTTTTATTTATATTCAAACCAAACACAACCTAAAAATCTATTCGTTTCACCGAAAATGCATTTTGAGTTGATTTGAATTTGGATTGAAGTACAATTCAAGTGAAAATTACTTTTTTTAGTTCTTTTGTTCGTCTGGAAGGACATGAATGTGTAAAAACATAATTTATACATAAATAATAAATAATTTGATAAATTATAAAAGTAATATGCTACATAAAAAGGGTATAATTGTATTTCTATATAATTAAATATTTGATACATAACAATTAAATTAATTTTTTTATACATAAATAATTATAATAATAATACAATAATGAATTATAAAGTAAAAAAAAAAAATATTAATACTCAACTAATCAATCTTTATCATATTTTAAATATGCAGATTAAATAAAAAAGAAAATACTAACACCTAATTAATCAATTTTCATCGTATTTTAAATATATAAACTAAATAAAAAAATAATTAATACCATAATTAAATATTTTTAAATATAACTAGCATTATATATTATATTATTTTATTATTTTTCTTCACTTCTCTTCATCGTAATTGACTTCGGCTAAGGATGGGTTGAAATCAATTACATTTTTTTGGGATAACTCTGAGTTTCGACAGTATCATTATCACTACAAACCAAATAGGAGAAATAGTAATTTATGACTAAAAACGACTTCATCTTAAAAATTTTCAAAAAAATTGGGCCAAAACCAAAATTTTAAAATTTGGGAGATTTGAATACTTGATCTGATCTAATCATTTTGATCCGAACCTTGACTTACGAAACGAACAATGCTATCTATACACTTATTTATGGATGTACATCTTACACTTCCACCCATTCAAGGATGGAGGTTTCTCCACTCATCACTTCGAAGTGATAGATAAAATTCATCCCATCCTTAGATTGTCGGGATATAAGATATACATCCTAAAGTATTTTCTCTTACGAAATATGTAAAATGCAAAGTTTCGAAATCGAACGAAGCGGATCTAACCCGAAATCTTAGATCGAAGTCGAGCCCGACCCAAACAATCTCATGTCTAAGATATGTTTCGCGGCCGGAGCGCGCGCTTCGCATTCGAGACTTATTTTAATCTTTACTAGCCCGTATCGACAATCGGCCTTATTCTTGGGCTTTGGGCTTATTTGGGCTGATTATTATTTGGCCCAAAGTTGACCAAGTCAAATGTTGCATAATTCAATTCAAAAATAATGAAACAATAAAATTATCTAAATCAACAAGCTATACTTTCCCTTCATGAGTCAAAAAAGCACCTACATGCCACAAAAGCTTATTATTCAATACACACAAGAACTACTTAAAAAAAAAAAAAAACAAGGGAACCAAAACCTAACATATTATATTTCACCATAGACCCTACAGCCATTTTAATGCATTGTATTTAATGTAACACTAAGACTTTCACTTCAAAAGCTCTTAATCAACCTCTTCTATCTTTGGACCGCCACCGGAGCTGCCGCCATTCCCATCGGCGCCCATCCCGGCCGCTCCGGCACTGTCCTGATACATTCTCGATATGATAGGATTGCACACCACCTCTCGCTCCTTCAGTGTGTGCTCGAACTCTCCGACATGCAGCAAGTAAATGACAAATTGTTCGTATCGAAAATGTACAAACCATCATAAAGTAGGAGTGTCAACCGGAGCTTAACACGAGCGAGATGAGACCGACTCGTGTTCAGCTAATTTAATAAACGAGTCGAACACGAGCTGGTTCGTTTAAATATCGAGCTGAAAAATTTGGTTCGTGTTCAGCTCGTTTATTAACGAGCCGAACACGAGCCGGCTCGCAAACAACAAGTTAGATTTTCATTCCCGCTATTAGATATAAAATTGAAAGAAAAATAAAAAATTTTAATTTTAATTTAATCATTAAAATTTATAAAAAAAAATATTTTTTTTTTTTATATTAGGTTGACCTAAAATCTAATAGTAAAATTTATGAATTAAAATGTTTTTAATATTTTTAAAAACATTCTATCTCAGCATAGATAAATAAATCTTTTTTATAATTAGGTGTTTTATAAAGGAGTTAGATTTTATATTTAAATTAGAATAAAAATTAAATAATAAAAATACATATATATTCGAGCTATTATCGAGCCGAACACGAGCGAGCTGACTCCAGCTCGTGTTTGGCTCATTTATTAAACGAGCTAAAAAATTTGTCTCGTATTCGGCTCGTTTACTAAGTGAATGATTCGATATCGAGCTAATTTTGAGTCGTACACGAATTGTGTTCGCGAGCTGAATTGCGACCCCGTTCGCGAGCTGAATTGCGACGCCTATCATAAAGTAATATTTTTGTTGAAAAATATATAAAATTTGCTATTGCGACATCTGCGAGCTGGCTCCAGTTGAGCCATGTGATCTATCCTCCACGGCCTTCTTGGTCTTCTATTGGTTCGCCCCACAGCTTAGCTGGGAAGCTCCTTAATAAATTTTTATTAAGACAATTTGATGAGTTATATATTTAAAAATTTCTATCAAATCTCAAATTTATATGAACTACAGTATTAGAATTTGATTAGATTCTATCCAAATCTCAAATTTATATGAACTACAGTATTAGAATTTGATTAGATTTGTAGTTAAATTTTAATTGGATTAAGAGTAATATTTAAATTTAAAAAAAATAAATTTATTAAGATTTAAATATTAATTAGAATAAAAATTTATTTAAATTAGGGTTTGATAGTTTTTTATATAAGTTATAAATATAACATATGTACTATTATTTAATGGAGATGGTAACACTCATAGTGGTGGTAACACTTATAAAGGTGGTAACACTCATAGAGATGGTAACATACATGAAGGTGGTGGGGGATAGTATTTAGTCATATCTACGATGGTGATGGTAGAATTTAACCACACCATATGATATGGTGGGTGTTAGAATTTAATCATTCTAGTCAGCCACTTTCATATGACATGTTACGTACGGATGCGTTCAAAGAAAAAAGTTTTCTAGGTTTATAGAAGACGAGGAAAGAATGAGAGAGATTCAGGATGATAGTTCGGATTAAAGCTACTCTATTGTAGGAGAGGAGTCGGTGTAATTCTTCTCTTAGTTAATGAAATCTTATTTTACTCGCATATTTTCTGTTTTGATTTTTCTTCCCTATGTGGTTGTATTGGTTTCAGTTTTGTTGCGTGGACAGATTTATGGTAAAAATTTGATTTGATATTTTTATTATAGAGTTCTAACACTAAACGCTACCGTAGTAGATTGTGATAACGAAGCGGATTGCGAATTTATAGAATCTGGTATCGAGAAAAGTAACGGATTCCCAACCCCCACTGAGATTGGAACATAACTTAAGATTTACAAACAGGTTGAATGGTATAACTCACCAAACTGTTTTATGGAGAATTTATTGAGAACCTTCTTAATCATACTTACACTGCACTCCAAAACTTTTTACATAAAAATTGAACCATTGGATCAAAAGCAAAATTTTGTAATGGCAATTTATGTGAAATGATTTCAAAATAAAACTGATTAAAAAATTAGAAATTTATAAAGTGATTTATAAAATAACACCAACTCTTTTCTAACATAATATTTAGATAATACTTTTTCAAACAGCACTACACTCTATATACACCTAAGAGTGTAAAACAGATCGGATATTTCTGATTGTGTTACGACCCGACCCACAACGGCATGGGCCCAACAAAGGCCTTTTTACTTTTTCATATTATGTATTGATATTTTTTAAATCCTTTTTTTAATTTCAAATATAATTTAAAACCCACTCAAATTTCAAATAATGTTTTTTAAAATATTATATATAATTTACTTACTAAATAAATAGTAAAATATTGCTTAAAAATTTTAAAATTTTAAAATAAAAAATTATTAAGTTTGTAAAATATTATAAAATTTGTTTATAATTTTTTTAAAAAATAATATAATTTTTACTACCAGAATTATCAAAATATATAATTTAATATAACATTATTAGTAACAGTAATTAGGAATGTCAATAGGTATTGATAGCCGAAATTTTATTCGAACTCGAATTCGAATGGAATGGATTTACCTGATGTTAAAGGGATATGAATTCGGATACGGATATAAAAGATAAAAATCCGACTGATTTAAATTCGGATATAGAATTTGACTGTATCCGATCCGAACCTGAACCTAAACATGACCTGAATCCGAATTGATTTTAGATTTAATGTAATATATTTTGAAATATTGTAAGGAGAAAAGGAGAAATAACTGTTTTAGATTTAGATTTTCGGATTCGGGTTCAGATTTTGAATTTTTTGCCGGGTTCGAATTTGGGTTTCGGGTTTGGTAGCCGGGCTCGAATTCGGATTTTTAAAAATCTGCTCGGAATTCGACCAGTTGACATCCCTAACCGTAATGTTAGGAGCTTGTAAACAAAAATTATAAATATAAAATTTAAAAAATTATTTATAAAAAATAATTTGTTAAAGGGCTAAATGCAAAAGTAAATTGTATGATATACATCTCATTTATTTAAGGATAAAGTTCTCTTTCTTAGTCATTTCGAAGTGACTAGTGAAATTCGTCATATCCTAAAATAGATGAGGTATAAAATGTATATCCCATCTGAGATGTATAAAAAATATTTTTCAAAAAATATAGAGATTAAATTATAGAAAATCTCTCGTAATATTTATTTTTTTTATTTTTTTTTCTTTTGACTTTTGACAATTTATATTTTATCCTCTCAAAAATATAAGTTGATGCATTTAGTCTCTCTCCGTCATATTTTCGTCACTGTTTTGTTTATTTTTTATAATTTATACCGAAAATATTTCTGACACCCTAATAGTCCCACATCGGATGTGAAGGAGATTATGATTGAGTATATTATAAGCATGAACACTAATAATAAAAATTGGGCTTAAGTATTTTGGGTTATGATTTAGGTCCATCGAATTGTTATTGCTAGTGGGTCGGATTGTTATATTTGGTATTGTGGTTTAGGTCCAAAACGAATTATTATTACTTCAAATATAATTTTATCATTTCATATTTTATTAATTAATTTTTTTTAAAAAAAATTAAAAATATTAAAAAGATAAAATATAAATTTTTGTTAGTTAGAAAAAAAAAATAAAAAAACAAGTATTTACAAACGAATTTTCTATATTTTAGCAAAAAAAAAAAAAAAAAAAAAAACTTGATGTTGAGAAAATAGATAAGGTTCCTCCAACTTCCCCTCCCTCCAACGTCTCTCTCTCTCCGCCCCTTCCATGGCGCAAACCCTACTCTACTACTGAGAATGGGATCAAACCCTAATCCTAGAATCTCTATACCTGCTCCAATTTGTAGCTGCTGAGCGGGGAAGAGCCCCTCATCGTCATCTTCTTGTTCTTCGGCGAAGTTCGGAGCACTATCCATGGCGAGTTTCACGGATTTCGCCTTCAAACCCCCTCCTTCCTTGTCCCCCACCACTCCCGCGCCGCATGGGGCGAAACACACCACCTCCCGTTCTTCGTTCTTTATCCGATTCCCCAAGAAGCCGATTCGAGGGGGTAGGGTTTTTCCGGCGACCAAGGTGGCCGTGGTGGCGCGGTACGGCGGAGGCGGCGGAGGGTACCGGCCCGGGGCGGGATACGGCCAGTCAAGGCGCTCGCAGGGGGATGCTCGCGTCGCCGACCCTGACTACGATCCCGCGCTCGATCTCGATAGGGTTAAGTATGTGGCGTTTATCTTTGTTATTGTTGGTTTGATTTATCTTTGGGTTATTCGATTGCATTGAATTTGAGTTTAAGGGAACAAAAAAGCGAAATTGGTACCAAAGGAAGCATAAAGTTTGGATTTTGATTGATCGAAATTTGATTTTGGCAGAACGAGATGCTAGATGTGTTTGTTGGTTTGCCTCTTTGACAACTGTGACACCCCCGGAATTTGAAATAGTCTTATATATAAATGATATAATAGGACTAAAACTCTTAATCCGGTTATAGCATTTTGGATGGTAGCAAGACCTAAGAGCTTAAGAGAGTTAAGCGTGCTAGAGCTAGAGTAGTTCTAGGATGGGTGACTCCCTGGGAAGTTGGGGCGTCACAACAACAACATAAATGAGGCCTAAAGTTTAGATTTTTGATGTTCGAAGTTTGATTTTGTCGGAAAGGGGTGGCTATAAAGTGTTTGTTGGTTTGCCTCTATGACAACAATGAGAAGGACGGTCTTACTAGGTAGCTTGATATTTAACATATAACTTTCGGCAAGAACTATTAAAGTGTTGGTTTCACCTTGGTTTCTCACACGGTTTTGTACGAGTTCAAATTCTAACGGATAACTTCATAATCGAATTGTTATCTTCCGCTAGTAGATAAAGGAGGTATAAAAGTTTCATTTAATGGATAACTTCATAATCGAACTGACTTGTTTTAGTTCAGGTCATCAACTGTAAGACTTTTGGATGAGCAGCAAAATATGGTTAGTCTCACCATTTAGTCTTATTCCCGTGCTGTATATTATGTCCCTTTCCTTCATGTTTTGCTTCATGTCTTGTCCTGTACTGTAGGATAAGTTCTCAATCAATCGATTTGCATTATACTTTGCAGATTGGTGTAGTGTCCAAAAATGAAGCCATTCGAATGGCAGATGATGCTGATCTTATACTGGTATGGCAAAAGTTTTGATCTTGCTGTTATTTCTGCTTATGCTACATGTTCGTTACATGCTTCCTGAACTTAGTCGATGGCTGAGTTCTTTCTGTCTATTTTCGTTTCTATTCGTCTAAGCCTGGTTATTTAGTTATGTAGTGATAGTTTGATCTGCAGATTATTAAAATAGTGGCACTTATCATGAGAACTTGTAACGCTCATTCCTCTTGGTTACCTTATATATATTAGCATTAAAAGATGGTTTATTCCTACACACAAGTTATGATTATGTCAAGAAACAGGAAAACATTCGAAATTAAGCTCACCAGATTGTTACTTTTAAGTCCATGACTAAACTCATGCACTTTCAGAAAACATGGTTGTGAAAATTTTAACAGGAATTAGTCGATGTTTTCATTTTTGTTTTTCACTTCTAGTATGCAAATTCTGTTCTGATACAGTGGCTTACAATGCAGAATTTAACTGGGTAGAATATTGCCTGATACCCGTTTTGTTTCAGGCTATATTGTCAGTCGATGCGGATCCTCCAGTCCTCAGACTCTTTGACGACATGGATTACAAGTATGTCCTTACATGATAAAGTTACCTTTCGTTAACTCTTTACTCTTCACTAGATTACAAAAATGGGAGTTTTTTTTTTCTTTTTTTGCAAATTATGTTCACTTTTCAACTATTTAGATCACAATGCCCCTCCATTGCATCATCACAGCTCATTGTTTTGAATGATAGATGCACACTCTTGAACTAATTTACAATGTGTTTATCCATCATTCAAATCTATATACATCTTTACCCTGTATTATATAGGGACAGTTTGGTTGTAAAAGTTGAAAAAATAGGCCAAAGTTGCACACCAAAAAAATGCCATGTTTTTGCAAAAAAGGGTGGGATTTTTGTAGTTGCAAAATGAGATTTTTTTTTTTTTTTTTTAAAGTTGCATTAGTAATTCATCTTTTTCTACTTGCTCAAATGCCTACTGGTCTTATGTGATTCATAAGTTGTAATGTAACCCTTATTTTGACCGAACAATCTATCAACTCTTTATGTTGCTCCATTTTATCGTATTACGCTCTACTGCCAAATGTAACATTATATATCAAAATATTAAATATTTGACAGAAAGCACAAGTATGAGCAGCAAAAGAAGAAAAGGGTGCAACAGAAAAGATCAGCTGGTAAATTCACCTCCATAGAAGACTACTCCACACAATTTACTGAATATCATGCTTCCTCCTTTCTATTTGTACCGTAGCATGGCAAATACAGCGCCTGCTTATACACACTTTATTTTTGCAGCAAATCGTGTGGATATTAAGGAGCTTAAAATGGGGTATGATTTCTGTCAGTTATGATCATATCGGTTTTTTCTTGCTTATTGTTTTCAGCTGTTGATACTTTATCTGTTTAAGTCTTTGGCAATAACGACAACAAAAGTTATCTGAATCTACCACATCGGATTTGCCTTTTTATTTTTTTAACAATCATGAATCTTTGTGTTCCTGAAAATGCAAAGTGTGTCGGATCAACTACAAATACTTAATACCTGCATTCAAAGGGATCAATCAATCATGAAGGTGCTCTAGAGGTTGTTTTATCTGGGCTTTTATTTGTTTCATAAAAAATTGTATGTTTGAGGTTTCTTGATCTAACTTTTGCAAATTTTATTGCAAAATAGTTATTTTAGTTTTCTTTTTACTATTTGCAGTATAATGGATCATTTAGTCAATGTTTGTTTGAGGAGAAGAGTGAGGATAATGTTAAATATCCCCATTATTCCACCAAACACGATGCGGATTTCACATGATAGCGGTTCCTAGGGGTAGGATGGAATTGCACTATTCCTTTGGGCAACCCCTTAGCCCCATTATCCCTTACCAAACATAATGAGGATAGTAAACCTTAAGATAAACTCTCGCTAATGAAATAACTCCCTATCCTCATGATCAAATTAGACACTGCTTTTGGTTAGAACCGGATGATATTAAACCTTAGTAGTTTGATGGATCAAAGATGAGGATGATTTATCCTTTTACCCACCTTAAATTGGAGAAAGGGACGAAGAATAAGGATTTAATCTGAATACTTGCTAGAAGTGCAGTAGTAAGTCTCACTTTCATGATTTTCAAGTGACAATCTGCTTGTCTGCAAGGAAGTAATTCTGGTTTGAATTTATTAATCTCCCAGACTATTGTTCAAGTTCAAAATTGGTCATTCAGGTGAATTTGCTGTTACACTGCAAGAACTTTTCCAAGGATAAATTGTACTGGATAGTTCTACCAGATAGATTTCTTTAGATTTCCATCCTACTTTATTTTCAGCTTAGTAGAGTATATGACAAAAATTGGCTCACATGATGGCATGGAACGTACAACAACTACCCTTACTATTCACAGAAGAAAAATAGCTCCTACCTGACTTGTACCGCAGAAGGAATGCTCCATATTATCAACTGTGATATATTTTCTCGATTTGGTGGAAATAAGTCTATTTCCCTGCTTTCACCATTTTGGAGCGTTTTCCTGGAATTGAGACTCCTTTTCTTTTTTGTAAGTGCACATGCGTATAGGTTCTGACCTTTATCATGTAAAAGATAAGTTTCCATCCGTATTATCATAGACCTTCTCAGTTTCTGCGCATGTTTTGCTGGCTAAACTAGAAAATTCGATTCAGGTACAACATTGACTCTCATGACTATTCTGTGAGGCTGAGGGCTGCCCAAAAATTCCTTAAAGATGGCGACAAGGTTGACGAAGTTGTTTATATCACCTAAGCTAAAATCATTTCTCTCACTATGTTGTGTGAACTTCTGTTTTCCAATTCTTCTTTGCAGGTGAAGGTCATTGTGAACTTGAAAGGCCGGGAAAATGAATTCAGAAACATTGCTATTGAACTTATTAAACGTTTTCAAAGTGATCTCGGAGAGGTAATGATCGAATATAGACGGGCTGTTTTTTGAAATACCTTAGCATTATGGGTGCAATACGTCTTATGCCTTAGTGTTTGTACTATAACTTTTTACCTATATATAAAATGTAACATTTGCCTCCGAACTCTAGTTTGTCAAAACGTATTTACCTTCATCGGCCAGAACACATGTTTCTGGCCCGTCAGACCTTCCTGATGTTATACCTTCAACTAGCAAATAAAAGAAAACATGAAAAATAAACTGAAAGGTTTTATGTTTAGTTTGAAGTTGTCTACTGTAATTTACTGTGAATTAAAATTAGCTCTCAAAGATCTGAGGCTCGATTTTTAGCATCTTCATATAGTATTGAACTGCTTCAATTTTAAATCATCTTTATTCCTTATTTGCCTGATGCTTGATTTGTAATCTCTACATGAGCTGCTTAAAGCCTTGATGATTCGCACTTTCTGCTAAAAGATTTTTTTTTACCTTCTTATTCATCGGAAATTGGATATTTTATACTTTTAGAAGCAGTAGTCTTATTGCTAAACATTATTCGTTTAGTTTTTTAATTGATAATTTACGTGGTATTATGACATAACACATTACCATGCTTTATTGTGAAATGAGAAGTTGCGTAAATCAAAGTAAGCGAAACCTTCGAGACCTAGAGATGTTTCAAGATGATGAAACAAGCTTACGGCCGCAATTAGAGGAAGGTTCTTATGAAGTTTTGCTTGTTTTGCTTGTTTTGCCATGCCTCATTTGGGCAAAGAGAGACAGAATTTTATTTTTTTTATTTATTTTTTTGTTAGAATGATGCTGTGTGCGTGCGATTTTCATGAGAAAATAAAGATCACTCGTCTCTCCTGTATATGGCCACTGCTATGGTGATGAATGCACTAAAATGATTTGTTTTTGAATTGCAATTCTAGCTTGCGACAGAAGAGAGCAAAAATTTCAGAGAGAGGAACATTTTCATGGTTCTCATACCGAACAAAGCAGTCCTACAGAAAGGGCAGGAGCAGTCAAAGAAAAAGGAAACAGCAGCTACGGAAGCTTCAGCAAAAGCTCAATAGAGTCAAAATAGAGTGCAACCTTCGATAATTTATGTTAAGAGGTATTACACAAAATGAACAAATGCAGGTTTTTCAGATTTCAAGATCTGGTTCAGTCATTAATGTTCCCCGCCATGTTCAGATTAGCTTCCTTGATATAGATTACTAATTTACTTGTTCCTTTCTGCAGATATTTTTTTTGTTTCTTTGCTTCGTTCATGTAGATGATTGGTGAGGAGATGGGTGATCGGGACGACTTCGTTATGTAAATATTTGTGGCAGCGATTGTATTATTACGTGGGTAAGGAGGCTCTTTCGTGTCCTCTGTTCGGTTTCAACATGATCCTTAAGTTGATCGGCGGTAATTATTTGGGCCTTTCGACAATCGACGCATGGGACGTATCATCAAAGTGATTAGGACAAAGTGCTCCTCGACTGAAGAATTAGTGCAATTTTCTTCTTCCTAGTTGTTCTTGAATCCGAATCCTGAAAGACTAACACTCTTAGGTCTGCTTGATTTATGCATTCTATTTTGGAAATTATTTTTTCTGCGTCGCTTCCTATGTAAAAAATTACGCCTCTAGATTTGTATAATGGTCTTATCTTAAGTTGGAAATTTTGCACTTGCTGAATAAGAATGGTTTGGGTGTTTGCTCTGCTGATGATTCTGTCTGATTGCTAGCAGTGTTTGATCGAAATTTAAACCAATTTATAATTTGAAGATCTTAGGCAACTAATTACACAGCTGTTTTGGTTGCTTCTCTTGCATGAAAAGAGTGACAGAAATTGAAAGCAGGTTTGCCCTACTCTTTCATCTTCATGCTTAATTATCCAAAGCTGAAAGAGAAGAGGGGCCTACTGAACTATTGAGTTTAGATTTCAATTCTGAAAGTTGGGAGGTTGGCAGGTCTCTGTACATTATCTTTTGAGATCTTTTACTTGGCATAACATTCTAATTGTGTCATTGATCATGCAAAAGGATAAGTAAAAAAGCCACACAAGTAAGCATTGAGAGAAAGGTGATGGGTCACTATGTGCATTTCCTTAGAGATAAAGATGAGAGCTATGGTTGCTTCTATTGCACTAAATAAAAATTTCAAATAGGTGGGATGTTGCTAATCTAAGTGATAGATTGATATGTGTGCCTGTGCAACCAAATGCCTTTTTCCATGACTTCAAGTGCAAGAACTCCCAGCTCACATTGCACATGTGACAATCAAAATCTCAAAGATGTACTTGTCCTCTGAGTATAAGAATATTACAGAAAATGTTTTTGTATGTTTTTATCTATTTTGGCGGTTTAACTTCTTCTGACCCTCTATGTCGCCCGAGTACGATATAGCAGGGCTTTGGGAGGAACACTGCATCAAGATTGGCAGTTATAATCGGATAAATAAACTCACCAAACTTTCAGCTACGTGGTGGATAATCTGACTAGAAAAAAAATAATATTATTTTTAGGGAATGAGGCTCATGCCCGATTCTGATTCTTCACGGTATACATTCACTTGTGCATAAAACAATGTTATTAATTGTATACCTGTAACCCTCCTCTCTATTATTGCTCTTTGCCCATTACATATTTCACTTAAATATTTTATAGTTGCTAAACTTTTACGATACATACAATTAAGTTTTCAAATGATAGAAAAAAACAATTGATTTTATTGTAAATAAAATGGACATTTCAACCTTTTTATAAAGAAAGATATAATATAACTATTTTATTGTAAAAGCGGCTAAATTACACTTTTGATCGTAAAATCATGAAAGGCGTGAACTTTTGGTTCTCAAACTTCAGTTTGTTGTCATTTCTAGCTCGAACTTTTTAAATTATTGCAGTCAAGTCGCAAGTCTAATTTTGTGGACTAAATGTTGATCTGGCTGTGATTTAGCAGTGCTATGACCGATGACGCATCAATAATTGATATACCTGATCAAAACTACATCGACGATACGTAAGTAACTACTCAACTAAATTCAACTCTGGGACTTGATTGTAACAATTTTAAAAGTTCGACCCAAAAATTACAATAGATTAAAGTTTGAGGACCAAAAAGGCTCCCAAAAAAAATATAATATCTAATATGTCCTTCAAAGCTTTAAAAATATTATAAAATATCCTCATTTTTCGTAGGATTTACTAATGGGCTTGGATTTTTAAAAGGTTATTTTGGTAATTTTAAGATAAATTTGAACAATTTAAATAATAGTAAGGGATATATAAGCAAAAGCCTCAAAAAATATATATGTATAGAGGGGTCATTTCAAAATTTTCTATAGTGTAGGGGGGTTGTATATGTAAATTGTTACCTAACTTACCTAACACCCAAAGGTCGCTGTACAGAGTTCGCGCGGGAAAAAGCGTTAGTTGAAGAAAATTAGGGCACGACATCGCTTCACTTTGAGGCAATGGCGACTCTGCACCCAACCAACCTCCTCCTCCTCCTCCTCTTCCTCCTCCTCCTAACCCTAACCCTAACCCTAATCCCCCGCAGCAACAAACCCTACATATTAACATCCCCATTCGGTGTGGGAATGAGATCCCCAAACCCTCAAAAGGAACCCCTCTTCCCCCCTCCCTCTATCTCAACTACAACCATAAAGAGCCCACCAAGTGCTCGACGAAATTCCCGACCGACACGTAAACTCACCGCACGCACACACACGCACGCATACGCACAAACTCCGCTAGTTTGAGCTCCTCGGGGCGCGAAAACGCGGCGCGGGGAGGGGATGGAGGCGAGCGCGGGGCTGGTTGCCGGGTCGCACAACCGCAACGAGCTTGTGCTCATCCGCGGCCACGAGGAGGTAAATTATCTGCGTGGAATTCACTTTCAGTGATTATGTAATGTAATGAAAAAGTTTTTAGGACTTGTTCTACTTAGTAATGGTTGATTGATGGATTTAATGTTTGACGGTGCAGCCGAAGCAGCTGCGGGCGTTGAGCGGTCAGGTGTGCGAGATATGTGGCGATGAGGTTGGGTTGACTGCGGACGGGGACTTGTTCGTGGCGTGCAACGAGTGCGGGTTCCCGGTCTGCCGACCGTGCTACGAGTACGAGCGGAGAGAAGGGACCCAGCTTTGCCCGCAATGCAAGACCCGCTACAAGCGCCTCAAGGGTAAACTTTTTTCTTTTGTCGAGTAAAATTTGCATCGGAAATAAAAAGAGCGAATGTAGTATCCATGATTAATGATGTCCATTCCACAAAAGAAGCATGTTAAGGCTCTAATAAATTGGAAAGTATGCTAACAACCGATTAATTTAAATTCGAAGGGAGCCCAAGAGTGGAAGGAGATGAAGACGAGGAAGACATCGACGATTTGGAGCACGAATTCAACATCGACGATGAGCAGAACAAGCAGCAGCAGCTGCAATTGCTGGAGAATAGACACATCACGGAAGCAATGCTGTATGGGAAAATGAGCTACGGAAGGGGCCCTGAAGATGCTGAAAGTAATCCTCCTCAGTTTCCGCCCATCATAACTTCTCGCTCTCGACCGGTAAACTCAAAATCCTTCGCTTTTGTAAACACTTGTTCGTCTGAGTGTTTAGTAGCTGTCATTGAGCCTTTCCTCTTGCTTTTGTATTAAATTGTTAATGCGATTCAGGTGAGTGGAGAGTTCCCATTGTCTAATGGCCATGGAGAAGTATCATCCTCTCTCCACAAACGCATCTATCCGTATCCGGTCTCTGAGCCTGGTTAGCGCTGTTCGTTTCTTGTAATTTAGATTCATTATATACTGTTTCTCTTTAATGTAATTTTCATAGTAGAGAGGTAGTAACACTTTCAATTGGCGATATTAGGGAGCACAAGGTGGGACGAGAAGAGAGATGGAGGGTGGAAAGATCGAATGGACGAGTGGAAATCAAAGCAAGGCCTTCTTGGGGGCGAACCGGATGACGTTGATCCAGACATGCCGCTGTAAATTTCAATTCGGACCATTTTTGACGAAAAAACTATGCTAACAATTCTTCTTCTAAAGATTAACCAAATGACATTGATTCATGTAGAAGTGATGAAGCAAGGCAACCATTGTCGAGAAAAGTGTCGATAGCTTCGAGCAAGATCAACCCCTACCGCATGGTGATCGTGGTGCGCCTCGTGGTCCTGGGCTTTTTCCTACGTTATCGTATCCTCAACCCCGTTCACGATGCCATTGGGTTGTGGCTTACGTCAGTTGTATGCGAAATTTGGTTTGCTGTTTCATGGATTCTTGATCAATTCCCTAAATGGTTCCCAATTGATCGGGAGACTTATCTCGATCGCCTCTCTCTAAGGTGACTACTTAGTACATATGTACATATGATGTGATAAATTTCGAAAAAATTGGTTGATTCACATAAGTCACTGTTCTCGACCAACTTATGCTCTGAAAAATTAGTTGTTACTCAATAAAAAGATTTGTCTTTGCAGATATGAGAGGGAGGGGGAGCCTTCAATGCTATCTCCAGTTGACATATTTGTGAGCACAGTGGATCCACTGAAGGAGCCACCTCTTGTTACTGCTAATACTGTGCTATCGATCCTAGCCGTCGATTACCCGGTTGACAAGGTGTCCTGCTATGTATCTGATGATGGCGCATCGATGCTCACATTTGAAGCCCTTTCAGAGACTGCCGAATTTGCTCGCAAGTGGGTTCCTTTCTGTAAGAAGTTCAATATTGAGCCTCGGGCACCCGAGATGTACTTCTGTCAGAAAGTCGATTACCTCAAGGACAAAGTCCAGCCGACTTTCGTTAAGGAGAGGCGCGCAATGAAGGTACAGAAGACAAAGTGCTTTAATTGTAGGGTAAATTGGATGGATAGTCCCTGAACTTCTGACAGATTTCAGTGGGTTCCATTTAACCTGATGTCTTGGATTGGCATCCATGGTTAAATTTTTCATCGAAAAATCTCTTACATATGCGAGGTCTCTAACGGACGATAAAGATTTCAGATGCCGATAAACTTAAGGATGGCATTGCAAGAAATTAGATAGATCAGTACAGGCGCTAACATCTTTCAGTAAAAGGTTCTGGATCGGATTGAAATAGAACGAAGTCCAAAAAGTAACTATTCATTTTATCATTAATTTATATTATGGTTTTTGTTGAGTTTAGAGTAGGGCAATTTCTTTTAACTTGGGGTTCAGTACTCGTTGATCATTAAGTAATACTCGACTTAGTTTATCCAAAATCTTACTATGATAGCTGAGAGTTCAATGATGTGAATCTTGATCTTTCATTTTGAGCAGAGAGAGTATGAAGAATTCAAAGTTCGGATCAACGCATTGGTTGCAAAGGCGATGAAAGTACCCCCTGAAGGATGGATCATGCAGGACGGCACCCCGTGGCCGGGAAACAACACCCGCGACCACCCTGGCATGATCCAGGTGTTCTTGGGCCACAGTGGGGGCCATGACACTGAAGGAAATGAGCTTCCCCGTCTTGTCTACGTCTCTCGTGAGAAACGACCCGGCTTTCAGCATCACAAGAAGGCCGGCGCTATGAATTCTCTGGTATGATCTTCTTTCTGACTGCCTGTTTCTTAGATTGTTCTTCCCCGTGGTTATAGTGATTCAACAAATGTTGTGTTTTCTCTTTGATTGATTACAGGCTAAGAAGTTAATTAGTAACTAATCAAGAAATAGTAATTAGGATGTCTTGATATTCATGTTGGTTTCTCATTTGCTCAAATGTGTTTCTCATCCTCTCATGCTGAAGATCTTCTGACCTGCTTGTAAATTCCACAACTCAACAGGTCCGTGTCTCGGCAGTGCTCACGAACGCACCGTTCATGCTCAACTTGGACTGTGATCACTACATAAATAATAGCAAGGCCATCCGGGAGGCGATGTGCTTCTTGATGGATCCTCAGACCGGAAAAAAAGTGTGCTACGTGCAGTTCCCTCAAAGGTTCGACGGCATTGATAGTCACGACCGATATGCCAACAGGAACACCGTCTTCTTCGATGTAATTGCCAACAGTCTTTACATCTATCTTTAACTACTCCATAATGATCATATGCAGACTGTTTTTCTTTGAAGCTCATAATGTGGAACTTTTTTGTTTTTTATTGCAGATTAACATGAAGGGGTTAGATGGTATCCAAGGTCCGGTATACGTAGGAACTGGGTGTGTATTTAGGCGACAAGCATTATATGGTTACAACCCGCCGAAAGGCTCCAAGCGCCCTAAGATGGTGAGCTGCGGCTGTTGCCCGTGCTTTGGCCGCCGCAAGAAGCACAGGTACTCGAAGGATGGATTGGCAGAAAACCCACTTGAAGGAGGTAAGTTTGGTCTATCTTTAGTAATTGCTTTACAACAAGGCGGCTTCTCTACTTGAGAAGAAAAGGCCACACACCGTTAGGGAAAAGAGAAAAACAGAAGAAGTAGAAGCGGAAGCTAGACGTTTAGCAAAAACCATAAAGTCTATTAGTTTGAGGCTTTTGGAGGTGAGTGGAGAGATAAATTGAGCTTCTGATTGAAGCTTTTGATTTTAACCGGAGCAAAAAGGTGTAACATAGAAAAAATTTAGGGACTTTTTTTCTACAGTTTTGCTCAAATAGTATTTCTGGAGAAGCAATGCATTCCAATAATGAATCATATTAATCAGAGATGGATAACAATGACAAGGAGCTACTGATGTCGCAAATGAACTTCGAGAAGAGGTTCGGGCAATCGGCGGCATTCGTGACATCGACTTTGATGGAGGAAGGAGGTGTCCCTCCCTCTTCAAGCCCTGCAGCGCTTCTCAAAGAAGCTATTCATGTCATCAGCTGCGGCTACGAAGACAAGACCGAGTGGGGAACTGAGGTAATGAAACAACATAGGAAAAAGAGACCCCAAAGTGCTAATTATAACAATTCAATTCCTCAATTTTATTTTGCATAACAATTATTTCGTATTATTTCTTCTTCTTTTTTTCTTAAAATGTTGCCACAATGCCCCCTGAGCATAATCATCTGAGTTTGCTTTTTCAGCATTAAAATTCTGAGAGTCAAACTTTGACAACTAAATTGTTAAACTGAAACCAAGTAAAATTTCGGATACTTTCCTTTCTAATAGATCCATAAATTCCATGTTGCAGTTGGGTTGGATCTACGGGTCGATCACGGAGGACATCCTCACGGGGTTCAAGATGCACTGCAGGGGGTGGCGGTCGATCTACTGCATGCCAAATCGGGCGGCTTTCAAAGGGTCAGCGCCAATCAACCTATCAGACCGGCTAAACCAGGTGCTGCGTTGGGCGCTCGGCTCGGTGGAGATCTTCTTCAGCCGGCACAGCCCGGTCTGGTACGGCTACAAGAAAGGGCACCTCAAGTGGCTTGAGCGCTTCGCTTACATTAATACAACCATCTACCCCTTCACCGCCCTCCCCCTCCTCGCCTACTGCACCCTTCCTGCCGTCTGCCTCCTCACCGGCAAATTCATCATGCCCACGGTATACTGTCATTCATCAGTTTCATTTATTGCTATCTTATAACTGAACATTTTGGCTTCAAATTTCATTCCTTGAACTTATGCAAGCATTGCTACACGCACACCCGAAGATCCTCTCAAAGACTGTCGATGTATGAGTAAATAGTTACATGTGTTAGTAGATTACTACCTTAACTTTTAACATGATTGGCGCACAGGTCTGCTGACTCATCAGCAGTATTTGAGATGACCTTCAAGGATACTTAAAGCATTACTTAATTTAACAACTTAACTCTATAACTTTATTCAAGTTTGTGCGATGCTAACTGAAAAAACCAACTTGGCAGCTTCTCGGCGGCTAGATCCTTTCCCTATCAGAACAAAAGTGTACTACATCATCAGTAAATAAAATTTATCGAAATACATCATTAGCATAGTATTCTAATCTTTCCATTACAGCTGATGATCTGAAACTGCCTTGTTTTCTGTTTGTCGTAAATCCGCAGATCAGCACGTTCGCGAGCCTCTTCTTCATTGCGCTCTTCATCTCGATCTTTGCGACGGGCATCCTGGAGCTGCGCTGGAGCGGCGTCAGCATTGAGGAGTGGTGGCGCAACGAGCAGTTCTGGGTCATTGGCGGCGTCTCCGCGCACCTCTTCGCCGTCATCCAGGGCCTCCTCAAGGTCCTCGCGGGCATCGACACCAACTTCACGGTCACCTCCAAGGCTTCTGCCGACGAAGACGACAGCTTCGCTGAGCTCTACGCATTCAAGTGGACCACACTCTTAATCCCCCCCACCACCCTCCTCATCATCAACCTCATCGGCGTCGTCGCGGGGATCTCCGATGCGATCAACAACGGATACCAATCCTGGGGGCCGTTATTCGGCAAGCTGTTCTTCGCCTTCTGGGTGATTGTCCATCTGTATCCATTCCTCAAAGGATTGATGGGAAGGCAGAATCGGACCCCGACAATTGTAGTGATCTGGTCGGTGCTGTTGGCCTCGATATTCTCGCTGCTCTGGGTGAGGATCGATCCGTTCATCTTGAAAGCGAAGGGGCCGGATGTGAGGCAGTGTGGGATCAATTGCTGATGTGTTCTCTTGTGTACAACAAGATGATGATTCTCATGTGTTGTTGCTGTTGTTTGAGTTACTTTTGCTGCAAGAGAGTGAGAGAACAAATGTGGAAGTTTTGGTATTATTGAACTGAGACTGCTTTGAGCTATTCATAGATTCTGAGATTGAATTATGTGATAATTAACTTCTTTCTGTGAGGGAGAAGTGAAAAAGATGATCAAATTATTTTTCAATTCATCCAGGATGAAAGAGATTTCTTTTGTCAGTATATATAAATAAATTAACCCCCATGTAATTCTCCAAAATATTACACACACACACACACACACACACACGCACACACACTATGATCTCTCTATTGAAAAGGAGACATCTCCCACCCATAAACCCTCCTCTTCACCTCCACCTCATAACCCTCTCCACCAACACCACCAAACACCTCCCAAAACCTCAAGAGCTCTCAAACCCTAACCCTTTTCTCCCTCTCCTGCATTCATGCCCTAATCTTTTCTCCCTAAAGAAGATCCATGCACTGCTTCTTGTCCATGGTTTGATCCAAAACCTCCCACTCAATACCAAATTGGTGAGCTCCTACTGTTCTTTCGATAGCCTCGAATCTGCACGTAAGGTGTTCGACGAAATTCCCGACCCAGATCTCTATTCCTGGAAGGTGATGCTTAGATGGTATGTCGTAAGCGATCGCTACGTAGAAGCGATTGGGTTTTACGGGAGAAGAATGAGACTATCTTTACTGGTAGAAGACAATGTGGTATTCTCGCTTGTGTTAAAGGCGTGCGCGAAGTTGCTCGACATTGATGAAGGAAAGAGGATACACGGTCGCATAGTTAAAGTCGGAAATCCGGATTGTTTTGTGCTAAATTGTTTAGTTGATGTGTATGCGAAATGTGGAGATATTGAGTGTGCACGTAGGGTGTTCGATCGAATGCGTGACAGAAATGTGGTTTCTTGGACTTCGATCATATGCGGCGGGTATGTTCAAAACGGCCGTGCCGAAGAAGGGTTGGCTTTGTTTAATGAGATGAGGAGAGAAAGTGTCGCGCCGAGTGAACACACACTGGTGAGCTTACTTACTGCTTGCGCGATGCTAGATGCTTTGCATCAAGGGAAGTGGATCCATGGTCACGGAATTAAAGTTGGTGTGAGTATGAATTCTTTTGTCGGTACCGCATTATTAGACATGTATGTGAAGTGCGGGGACGCAACGGATGCGCGTTACGTATTCGACGAGCTTTTTGATGTAGACATTATCTCCTGGACCGCTATGATAGTCGGGTACACGCAAACCGGGCGTCCATCGGAGGCCTTACGGGTTTTTGTCGACAAGAATTTCGCAGGAATAATTCCTAATTCAATTACCATAGCAAGTGTTCTCTCCGCCTCCGCGCAGATAAGAAACTTGAACTTTGGAAGATCGATTCACGTGCTCGGGACTAAGCTAGGGGTTGAGAATAGCTCAGTGGTTGTCAATTCTCTTGTCGATATGTACGCCAAATGCTGCGCGTTATCCGATGCTGATCACATATTCAAAGGGAGTCAGAATAAGGATGTTATCACTTGGAATTCGATGATAACGGGATGCGCGCAAAACGACTTAGGCTACGAAGCTTTATCACTTTTTAATCAGATGAGACTAGTTGGATGTTCACCTGATGCCGTCACATTGGTGAGCGCTCTCTCGGCTTCTGCTTCGTCGGGAGCTCTCCCAGTTGGTAGCTCTTTCCATGGTTACGCTCTAAAGTGCGCCTTTTCGTTCAGCATTTACGTAAACACGGCACTTCTAAATCTCTATAACAAATGCGGGGATTCAGTATCTGCTCGTAAAGTGTTCGACGAAATGAGCGACCGAAATGCAGTTACTTGGTGTGCTATGATGGGTGGCTACGGAATGCAAGGCGATTCCGCCAGCTCCATTAATCTTTTCAAAGAAATGTTGAATGAAGATTTGCGGCCGAACGATATCACCTTCACGAGCATTTTATCAACCTGTAGCCACGCCGGAATGGTTACCGAAGGACGAAAGTATTTCGACACCATGCTGGAGAATTACAAAGTTGCGCCTTCAATGAAGCACTACACATGCATGGTCGATATGCTATCGCGAGCCGGAAAACTCGCAGAAGCATTGGAGTTCATCGAGAAAATGCCGTTTAAAGCAGATGTTCGGATGTGGGGTGCTTTTTTACATGGATGCACACTTTATTCCAACTTTGATCTCGGAGAAGTTGCAGTTTGCAGGATAATGGATTTGCAGCCCGAGAGTTCGGATTATTATGTACTGATGTTTAACTTGTATGCTTCGAATGCGAGGTGGGCCGAAGCTACGAGAATCAGGGATTCAATGAAAGAAAGAGGGATGGTCAAGTTGCCAGGTTTCAGCTCTGTGGGGTTGAAAAATTCAGTTCTTTAGGAACATATTTCTCAAAAACAAGTACGCGACAGCGAGTCAGATTAATACGGCGACAGAAGCAGTATTCAGGATTGTGTTCGAGGACTTCGGATGGTATGTCAATCAAATTCGATGCGAATTTGTTGCACATCAGTTTAAACAAGCAGTTGAGTTGCACGTAATCGCTGACTTTGCTGTTCATTTTGGCAGAATCTGCAGAGAATGTGGTGCAGAATTTGGTTGCTGCTGCAGCTTCACAATTCATGAGAACAGGGGAAGTCTGACACATCAAATATGGGCTGTTACAACCATGAGATGTTTCCAGGAAGATCCAATGCATGTGACCCAACAAAGGAAGGCAAGTCAAATAATCAAGATATAGACATTATTATCTGCAAGAAATTATACCATTCGACCCAAAATACTTAAACCCAGTTATTAATTAATTCTGAAGTAGAGAAGCTGATCCAAAGCAGGCCTTCATTATCAATTGTGCGAATACCCTTGCAAAGTTGGTATTCGTGTATATGCTCTCGAAAACCTTACTTTTACATGCAGATTTTGCATAGATTAACCTTAGTAATGAGGATACAAATATACGAGTGCAATATCACGTATTTGCAGAGGTATATATGCAAAAAAAAAAAAAAAAAAAAAAAAAAATCCAAAATTTTATGGAGTCTTAAAGAAGACAAATCTCAGACAAGCTGGTGTCTGAAACCAATCTTTGGAAGGACAATTAATAATTGAATAATCTTAATGCATGTTAGGAGCCATGTGACATGAACTTTGGCTTTACTTGACATCTCTTTATATATATATGTTTCTTCCTATTTTTATCACATGATGTTAGTAGATAGATAATTTAATCACTTGGATAATTTGCAAGAAAGGATTACAATCTTCGAACTGTAATCTTTGGTTGATAAATATTTTTTTGAAATTCAGTAGACTCGGTGCACCGAAGAGCAAAAAATGTGCGGTAACGAGTATGAAAAAGATGTTAAGATCATAACTCGAAACCGGATAACGAAAAGAACCTAAAATCAAACTCAAACTCAAAATCATAGGTTGCAATCATACAAGAAAATCTCAGAAACTAATTCTTACATCCAAACAAATCCTCGAGTTCTATCGTATAGGTGATGTTAAGATCACAAGAACCAACAACTCAGAACAAAACTATGAACAACCCTGAATAATGTATAATGCGCAAAACAGATTACCACTTCACATAGAAAAGAATTTAAAAGTGCACCTCAAATATCAGAAGCAGAAAACATAGTCAGTTAGCAGTTCTAACTTTTGTCCCTTCTTTCACAAATTTATCTTCATAAATAGCTGGACGACTCGGCTCACTAGTAATAGTAACTTGTTGGATCCAAACCACAGTCCAAAATGCTTAAGTCCGGTTATTATTACTAGTGTTCATGTTTTTTATATACCCAATCACAACTCCATTTCCATCCGATGTGGGGTGTCACAGACTATCCCCGTTTAAGTCTGACGTTCTCGTCATCTCAAATACACACAGCTCAAGATCACCAGGCGATGTGAAACTTGTCTCACTAGTCCTGTCATCTAGACCCAGGCTCAGCTGAGACTCGTCACACACTTCCGGCTAATGATTAGCTCTGATACCAAAAAAAACGACCCGGCCGACTAGCAATAATAACTCGTTGGGCCCAAACCACAGTCTAAAATACTTAAGCTCGGCTATTATTACTAGTGTCCATGTCCCTTACATACCCAATCACAATTTCATTTCCATCCGATGTGGAGTGTCACAAGTAGAACATTCTCAGGTTCCTCCAAACAATGCTAAAACAGGGACTATTATAGAACACAAACAACATTAGTAATCGAAGATAAGATATTTGGTAACACACCACTTTATGGATCAACTTGGGAGTAGATTAAGTTGCAGATTTACTACTTGGTTTCTTTCTGAGTTAGCCACATCAAGAGCTTTTAAGCTTTTAGTAACAGCAAAAGAGGGCATACGCTTCCCTATGCATGACTACAGTAAAACCTTTGGCTTTCAATTTAGCTGTACTTTCCTTTCCATGTGAGTAGGTAAAAAAAAAAAAAAATACATGAGGAAAGAATATGACGCCAGCCCTTCCAAAGAAGAAAAATAGTGGAAAAAAAAAGGATTGGAAAAAAAAATTAAAAAGAAAATATGAAATTGCACACCACAGTGAAAAGCATTTACACTCACTGAGCCTAATAAAAGCTGTTACCTATACTTGCTGTAAGTTGGTTAGCCACATGGAGGATCATAATCTGTGACCGTGTAATCAGCTGCGGTTCGCCGCGGCAATCTAGAGGGCTTCCTGTTTCAGTTGCATGAGGTGCGTCCTTAGGCTCGAATCCTGCACCTGTTTATTCGGCAATAAATACTTTTAGTCCAACATTGAATGTGAATATCTATTTGCATACATATTTCGTTCTCATTGGACTAGAGTACTTGGAGTAGATGAAGTTTCTTAATGCTCTACTGTCCTTATGTCTGTCAAGAAGGACTCTTCAATAAATACCCTTGCAAACATGTGAAATTGCACGGATACCCGTATAAAGTCTCTATGTACGGAATATGATTCCCAGCGTAGTTTTATACCTGCAATGCTGCTGCTGTTGTTAAAAGTTCTCTACATTCATCAAGCATGGTTTTTTCTTTTGCTGCGAAAGTCGAAAGTTCTGAAACCAGAGACTCTGCACATTTGACCTGTAAAAAAAAGGTTCAGATGTTGATGTTCGGACGCTGAAGCACCTCCAAAAAAGATTACATAGAATTTTGTAACTCCTGTGATATCATTGTCTATCTTACAAGCGCTAACAGAATGAAAGAGACCATTGCATAGTTTAAATGTCCCAAAAAAGAGTATCTAATAAAACAGGTCATATACAAAAAAAAAAAAAAAAAGGTACATAAATTCACATTATATAATTCCTCAAATTTTTTAAAAAAAATCAGGATATATTAAAAATACTAGTTGATGCTATTCGATAAGCACAATAATTAGAAACCGTAATGTTCATTTTTAACATATAATTTCTGTTGGAAAATAACCTTCTTCGCTTCATCCTAAATTCTATTAGAGGAAAAATAATGAATTACTATTACATAGATCCAGCAATTAGAATTTTGATCTGTCCAGTCTTTCCTACCCTATTTAGCATAATCTAGATGCTATTAAAGATTACAAGCACTTTCCGCACCACGACTCCCGCCAGGCCCTTGCATATAATGATTTATGTTATCCCTTCACTAAACATTAAAAACCATTTTTTTTTGCTACAGCTTTGGAAAGCATTGTTATAGATCTATAGTCTTATACATGTCATAGAAAACAAAATATAGAACTAGTTCCGATATGCAGCATAAAGAAAAAACTTCTCGAAGGCTTTTAACATATAACTACACTTAGGCTGACCTATATATACTAACAGGAGAAAAATATTATATAAATCAAACATAAGTAAAAAGTAATTATTTAATTAACATTAGAAGTTATCCACCAGCAGGACGAAACTACGGTAATTCATCATACCAATTATTTTGGAAGAACATTAATAAATTAAAGCTGCAATTGCCACTCGAACTGATGCTACCCACTGTATTTAAGTTCATGGAACAATTAGGGATCTTGAGAAAACATATACTCATCTCAATATAATGTTCATGATTCAAAAACTGCAATATTAACTGCTTAAGCTTTTTCCAAGTAAAAAGACGAGCCAAAAACAAGTTTTGACTCGTAGTCTAAAACAACAGAAATGAAGAAAATGGCTATATGGACATGTATATAATTTAAATCTAACCTTTGATAACAGGTAAGAAATGGAGGAGTTCATCGCTTGCATAACATCAACAGCTGAACTAACAGCATTCTTAACAGAAAGCACATCAGCCTGTTCAAATAAGCATCTTCAAATAAACACATGAACAGTGTAATACAATATTTTTAAGGAAAAACCAGCTTGTAAATGTAAAACATATAGAACCCTTTTGGCATTCAACTAGTCGAAATTCACAAAGTCATTTAATTTTATGCTGTCGGACTCAACATACCCTTGCCCCTCCTGTAACCGGAAGGCGCACTGTGCTTGCTTTGAGAGCTTCAATTGCTCCTGATAGCGAATTAGAATGTTCCCCTTCTAATGCCGCCCAGCATTCAAGGTAAGCTATCTGAATCAACAAGTTGTTCAATGCATCAGGTCATGTATTCTTGGAAAAGTCAACGCATTTCGTGAGGAAAAACAATGTAGCAAAGAAAGTTCACAAAGGGAGGGGTGAGAGAGAGAGAGAGAGAGAGAGAGAGAGAGAGAGAGAGAGAGTATAACACTCTGTCATAATAAGGCTAAATGGTAATAAATAATAGATGCTGTACAGTCAAAAGAATCTTTCAATCTTTTGACCTTGAAGTTTCCAGCATCTAGTACTATTACCATATTCTCTACAACAAGATACCACCTCCATGGAGCCTTACACTAATAATACAAATAGCGTGCCTGAAAAATCCTGTGTTTCTCAATTCTCATGAAAAATAAGCCACGGTACATAAATTAAGACATCACCACACGTTTCTCAATTTCTTAAATACATCCCAGTACTTCCTTTTTTCCTCCATTTGATCATCTCATTGAGTACTCGCATCATTTTACATCTGCAGCAGCTTAAGTTGAATACATATGTATGATGTTTGATACAAATCATCCATGCATCTCAGGCTAACTGCTATGCAAACATTCCCTTATGATCTCATATGCTCTAATTGTCTATCATTAGTATGCTACATGCATAAACATAATGGTCTCTAGAAGATTCATATTAGATCTAACAGAAATTGAAATGACGTAATAAAAATTAGGAATTCAACATATATCTTACTTGTTCCTTGACAATTGTGTCCAACTTTATCCTTTGCCTAAGGTTTTCCATGTCGATCCTTTCCATAACGACAGAATCTCGCAACATTGAGGTAGTTTTCCAAACTGAACAGAGAACACTCTGTTTCAAATAAACTATAATGAGAAACCATGTCATCCGCTCAATGTTCAAAAAGTACAAGGTAACAGGATATTGGAGATGGTAACCACAATGTAGATTGTCAGCTTTGAACGGCATGTCGAGTTATGTAATATTCCAAGAAATTTATGGAAACAGAGCCAGGAGTTAAGGGCAGTTCATGCTTATTTTGATGCTCAAAAATTTACATCAGATAACGAAATTCAGGAAAAGAGGAAGTGCGCGAATAAGCACGACCACTGCTAATTATATGTAGACAAATTACTACTCACGTGAGTAAGTTTATTTTTTCACACGCCTGATCCAAATGGAATCAGTTTATGATTTCACATGATGCATACGAATCCAACTATAAAATAGAGAAGAAACACAAGAGACAACGAAAATCCTAAAACAAAGGATCCGGTCAAATTCAAACACCTTCAATTAGCAGGCCAGTACCAAACATACAAGCTTTCACAATACTTAAAAAACATTGAATTCCTACCTCGGTACTCATTTGCTGGATTAAAAGAGCTTCATCTGCACGAGCATTTACCAAACGCCACTGCAAATCCCTATTGTGCAGTAGTCGCAGTTGATGAGCATCGTCTATGTTGTCTGCATTCTTCTTTCCTTTTCTAAAATCAATAATGTAGCTAAGAACAGAGGGCGTAGAAGCACCCGCTCGACTAGTTACAGGACTAGACGGTGATACCGGTGTCGATGGTCTTGTCCTAGATGGACTTTGTGAGCCCCTCAAAGCCTTGCCTGGTGAGGAAGGGCGTTGCACACTTAGTTTTGGAGAGGAAGGAGACCTACTTGTGCAAGTTAAAGATGCAGATCTTTCCGTGGTTTGGGATGAGAGATTGAAACTCGAGCTCATCATTTGCTCAGCTTTTCCAGTTCCATTAATGGCTAGTCGCCTCGCCACCTCACTCAACGACTGTTGCAGCCCTTTACTTTCTACATCAGTCGGAGGCATTCTACCCGGTGAAGCCCCTCGTGACGGAATTTTAAGATCCTTTTGTTGCGGCCCTTTACCTACACCATCAGATGCGGCTGTTCTTCTTGGCGAAACCCCTTGTGATGGAACTGATGAAGAGAGAGATCTATTAGCCTTATCAGTAAGACCATCAGATACAGGCCTTCTTCTGGGTGAAACTCCTCGTGATGGAACCGACGAAGAGACAGATCTGTTAACCCTATCGCCAAGATCCACACTCCTCATCATGATATTTCCGGACACCTTGCCATTCGACATGGCAGGCCATCGGTGCTGATCGATCACCCTGGCATGTGAATTTTCTAAAGGGCGGGAATTCTCAGATAGATCAGAACTGTTCCTTCCTCTCAACGGAGTCCTCTTCCTCTCAGCTCCCACGTTATCCACCGACTTTCTCTGATCTGAGGAGGAATTATTAGTGACCTTTTCCTTTTCCCTCTTACTAACAGGACTTGATGGGGAATCTGACTGGAAAGAAGAAGAAAGACTCCGCATTGAAGGCCACAAACCATCAGGAGCCCTGCTAAGCCGACGAGAAGTGTGATGCAACTCCGTTACTGCATCACGGACCGGCGTGGTGGACCTCGAGGATGGGGAAGAAGGCGTGGACGGCCGTGACGAAGCCGATGAGGGTGTAGACGGACGGGATGAAGGGGTGGAGGGTCTTCGCCTTTCTGCCGACAGGGCTCTCTTAGGCAGCTGTGTGGTGGGTGCTGCGGAGGACGTGCGGGCTGCATTGGGAGACGTGCATCTCCTAGGCGTACTAGGAGTTGAAACAGGAGGAGTTGAAGAGATCCCCGACTTGTACCTCGAGGCGATTTCTCGGGGTCGCGGCTTTCGGCTCGGGGGGGCAGCATTGTTCTTCTCAGATGGGACCAACGGGGACCTTGTGGTAGTATCTTCCACCTCCGACGATTTCTGCAGCACCAGCTTGACATCCATCAAACGACTCCTCTCAGATCAAACCATGGTCATGTCGTGAACCGGAGCATCAAATCTGCCACAAATACATAATACAAGAATGATTAGAACCGATCTGTAAAAATGCAAACAAATGAACAAAAGGTGGGTGTTCTATCTTTACAAACCTATAAAAAGTCGCGAACTTGTGATAACTAGAACCCAATTTAGGCACCAAAACCGACAACAGGCATATCAAAAATGAGACTTTTGATCTGAAATGTGGACCTCAGAAGCTGTTGAATAAGCCAAAAAGGAAATAAGAACAAGATAAATCAGTGCCCACGGAAATGCGAGGGATACAACCAAATGTGGTGGTTTTGGATCATTTTCCATAGAAATTGAGGTGATTTCAATTTGTGTTCTTCTATCTCATGTCCTTCTCACGGGAGTGCCATGGTCGGGTGGGTTTCCTTACAAAACGCACAGCTCTGGAAAGGGAAAACGAATTAAATGAAGGTGGGGTATTGTCCACAACTCCCTCTCTCTCTCTCTCTCTCTCTCTCTCTCTCTCTCTCTCTCTCTGCTACAGTAAAAAATGAAGATACGGTGAAAATAAAAAACTACGGAGAGCGAATCAACCAACAACAACTGCAACGATTCCACCCGGAGATCGACCAGGAATCGAGGAACGGGGAAGGGGAAATTAGGGTTCTGCAACTAACCATGGAGATCCGCGTGCAAGAGAGGTGAAAATTAGCACAAAATCGATTTTTTTTTTAACCATCTACTGCGAATTACTACCAAACAGCTTTAATTCTCCGCAAAATTCATTACATATCACAACATTGAGCTAAATTCGACGCGATCTAACCCTAAAATCACAGGAAACACCGTACAAAACATACAAAATTTAACCCAAATTCGCCAAATCCACCAAAACCGCCGCCCACAAAAAAAAAAAATTTAAAAAATAGTACAACAGGGCGAAGCATCGGACCTTTGGGAATCACTCACAACGAGCGAAGGCGATCGAACGCGAATCTCGCGCGGGCCGTGGATAGAGAACAAACGGGGGAGGGGATCGAAACCCTAATTCCGCGTCGCGAACGAGATCGTCGCTTTGGGGACGAACGAGAGCGCAGTAGGAGGAGGAGGAGACGAAGAGATTTGTAAAAGCTTTTTTTTTTTAATTATTATTATTATTAATTTCATACGCTTTTTATAAACATATAAAATAGCATATATATTTTTGGGATAATTGACTGTACCCCTGAAATATGAAGAAATATCTGATTTACCCCTCTTATTTTTTTCTTTCCAATATACCCTTCATACGTTCCACCGTTATTAAAAATACCCCTACCGTTTCCCTTTGTTAAGTTAACTAGGGTTAAACTAGAGTTAAATAGTAATCGGAGTTGAAAACTATCAGATATACCTATTTTGCCCCGGTTTAGGGTTTAGGGTTTAGGGTTTAGGATTTTTTAGGATTTTAGGGTTTAGGGTTTAGGGTTTTAGGGTTTAGGGTTTAGGGTTTTTTAGGGTTCTAGGGTTTTAGGGTTTAGGGTTTAGGATTTTTTAGGGTTTAAGGGTTTAGGGTTTAGGGTTTAGGGTTTTAGGGTTTAGGGGTTTAGGGTTTTAGGGTTTAGAGTATATTTGAAAGGACAAAATAGTAATTACACACAGATAACGGCAGTTTCAAACGGTACACTAACAGAGTTTAACTTCAGGGGTATTTTGGAAAGAAGTTGGAACGTAAGAAGGGTAGTTTTAATATTAGCCTTCTAAGAGGGGTAAATCTAAAAACAGGAAAATTTTTAGGGGTACGTAGGAAATTGCCCCTATATTTTTATAAATTTTAATTTTTTTTATATTTATTTTTTAAAAATTTTAAATATTTATATATATTTTTATAAATTAAATATTTAATTTTAATTAATGAGTACGATAAATTTATTATTTTATCATATTATATTTAATTAGAGTTTAAATTTTTTAGCAACATATTTATAAGGACAAAATTGATATTTTACTTATATTTTATTAAAAAAAAATAAAATAAAAAAATATATAAAAAAATTAAATTTGTTAGGGATATAACTATTATTCAATATATTTATAAGAAAAATATTTTTTGTACTTCCGAAATTGATATACATTTACACATTGTCCATTCTGAGATGGGGTGAATTTTATTGTAGGGATAATTGCCTGTGTACTCCTGTAATATGATGAAACATCTGACTTACCCTTCTTATTTTTTTTTTTCAAATATACCCCTAATACGTTCCACATTTTTTCTGATATACCCCTATTTTGAGTATATCAGAAAGAATTTGGATTTTTAGAAGAGTATATTAGAGAGCAAATTTTTTGAGGGGTAGATATGAAAGTTGGGAATTTAATAGGGGTATATAGGCAATTGCCCCTTTATTGTAAAAAGATCCCCACCTTATGATGAATGAGATGTACATCGTACACCAGATTTCAAATGTCTGAAAAACTAAAATTAACTTTTTTTTTTAATTATATAAAAAAAATGGTATATATTTTGCATCTTATCCATTCTGAGGTGCGATGAATTTTATTGGTCACTTTAAAATGATTAATAGAGAAATTCCTATCTTATGATCAATGAGTGCACGTCATACACTTGATTTTAGATGTACGAGAAATTGAAATTAACTTTTTTTAAAGAAAATATTAAAAAAAGGAAAAAAAAAAAAAAAAAAAAAAAAAGAGGGTTAGTTAAGAAAAAGGGCGTTTACTTTTCCGTAGATTATATTAACACTGCCCTAATTTGACCTAATTTTGGGATTTAGTTTCCTCAATGTGAGGTTACCTCCCTTAGCAAAATTAAGTGTTTAAAAAATGTTTGTATTTTTTTTTTTGAAAAATGCTTTTTATTTTTTTAACATTAAAACTACACAGAAATATATAAATTATTTTTATATTTTATATTTCTTAAAATTTATCCAAAAAATTATTTTGAAAAAAAAATTAAAAAAAAGACCAAAGAGAGGAACGTGGATTATAAACTTAGATATAAATTAAAAAAAATATATTTAAAAAGAATTTATTGGATGTTTAGAAGCGGTAACTTTACCGGGCAAAACCCGCTTTAATCGGATCTTATAATAAGTCATAACCGCTACGCTCCAAAGCGGAGCGGGTGGAATTATTTCCTGAACCCGGTCCATCCGTATATTGCATACACCGCTCTATAAATATCCGTACATATTAATTTGTGGTCTCGGGTACTGATATGCTAACTCCAAAAAATAAATAAATAAATAAATCAATCAACTCGAACTCACAATTATTCGAAAATTTACGAATATATATACTATTTTTTTAATTCAAAAAATTATAAATAAATAAACAAATATTTAAATTATAAATATTTTGAATAATTCGTAGATAACCGCATATATAATTAAAAAAAATTAAAAAAATAAATACTTATTTTGTTTTATCTATTTCTAAAATTCTTATACTAATTTCTCCTACTATCAATTTTTTCTTTATTATTTATTGTATGTTATAATGTTTTAAACAAGAATAAATTAAATTTTATTTATTTATTTATTTTGAAAAAAGAAGAATTTATCGTATGTCATAATGTTTTAAACAACAATAAGTTAAAACCCAAGGGGATAATATGCTTATATACTTTTAAAGCACAAGTTTATTTATACTTGTAAATTTTATATCATTAGATTTGTATTGAGATTTGTATTTTTTACTTTTTCTTTTTCTCTCTTTAGTTGACTTTACAATAGTACAAATCCAAATACAAATCCAATAGTAAAAAATTGACAAGTATAGTCGAGTATCAACCATTAAGCTCTTTGTCACTTGCGCTAGGAATAGTTGATTGCTTATAGATTTTTAACTCTTTCAGTTAGAATGATAGTGGGCTCCTTGGGTTAAGTGAGCGGTTGGTGAAATAGCATGATCTAAAAGGTGAAATTAGTAAAAAAAAATTACATATAATGGCAAAAAATTTACAAGCATCAATTACTTTGTGCTTTTACAAGCATAGTAGCCGGATTATATATATATATATATATATATACCTAGGTTACTATGTTATTAATAGTACCAAGTCATTTGTGCTATTAAGTTTTTGACCATTGGATTAAGAGATGTGTGGTTAAAATGATAGTGGGCCCTAGGGTTTAATGGGTGGTTTGGAAAATAAAATGATCTAACGGATGAAAATGATCAAAGAAATTGATCTAACGATTAAAAACTTGATAGCATTGTAGCCGGACTCTATATATAGAGAGAAAGAGTATGACTTATATATTTTCAAAAGCACAAGTCCAATATACTTGTGATTTTTTTACCCTTGTATTTGCATTGAGATCCGTGCAATTATAAAGTCAACTAAAGAGAGAGAAAGAAAAGGTAGCATAGCACAGATCTCAATGCAAATTCAATGATAAAAAAAATCACAAGTATAATTGGTTTGTGCTTTTCAAAGTATATAAACTTTACTCTTTCTCTCTCTATATATATAGAGAGAGAGAGCTCGGCTACTATGCTATCGATAGCACCAAGCATTTGGTGCTATCAAATTTTCTACCCTTAGATCAATCCCTTTGATTATTTTCACCCGTTAGATTTTTACTATTTCTCCAACCACCCATTAAACTCAAGGAGCTCACTATCATCTCAATCACACATCTTTTAATCCAAATATTAAAAACGTAATAGTATCAATGACTTGGTGCTATTAATAATATTCCAAACGTAATAGCATCGATGATGACTCTTAATAGCACCGACAATTAATAATATTTCAACAATAATCAAACTCAGTTTTACATTATAAAATCTTTATTTTTTTAAAAAAAATTGATATGTGTAAATTAAATGTGAGAATTATAATAAACCAGAAGACTCATTTATATTAATAATTTTAAATAAGTGAAATATAAATATAAGTGGTCGATTATAAAATTTTAAATATTTGGATTTAAATATAAAATTTTCAAAAGTTTATATGATTTTTGTACATGTAATTTTAAAATCAAAATTTAATTCGCGAGCTGTATTCTATACTCTTCAAAAGTCCAATATATATATATATATATATATAAAATTTGAAATGCTATTAATTCACATATACTAATAGATCACTAATTAAATCAATAATATATTTAAAAAGCCTAAATTGTAGCTAGGCACTTATATTTTTATGAATTTACCAATATATTATTTACGAAATTAATCCAAAAATTATATACAGAGTTTGTGCGTGACAAAAATAAACATATATTCTATTCGATATTTTTACACGGAATTATACGAAATTAATTCAAAAAATACTAAATTGTTAATCTATATTCTTTCCGTCAATATCTGTTAGAAAAATACAGTTAAACAGAGGTTAAATAGTTGAGTGAGATAAATATATTTTTTTATACTTCCAGATATTATACTTAACGATAGTTAAAATTTTTGGAGGGACATATTTATAAAGACAAAATTGATATTTTAAAAGTTATAAGTTGTTTATATATATATCATTCCGTCAATATCTAATTAGTGAGTAAAGTAAATTTATTTTGGATATATTTGTAAAAGCAAAATTAACATTTTACTTATATTCTGTTAAAAATAAACCATAACAAATCTCATGATATATATAAATAATTTAGAATTTTAAAAAAAATAAATATGAAAAATTAAATTTTATAGGAATATACCTGTTATTCGATATATTTATAAATTAACACTATATTTTTTAAATTTAAATATAAATTATAAAAAATATATTTGTAGGGTGTTTAAGTTGTAACTATACGTCCGGTACAGATTAAAAAAAATTTATGGCAATCGTACGTTGAAAGTGATTGAAGTAACATCATAGGTCCACGTCATCACATTATGTCAACATTACCATGAAACGTAGATCACGACGTTCCGCAGGTACACTGAAAATGCATCTAGATTTTTTTATTTTTTTATTTTTTTTATTTTTTTTTGGAAAGCAATAGAGTAGGATTACTAAAGATGTCCGGAGAGTAGGTGTTCTAAAAAAATAAATATATATTTTATGAATTTAACTTTGAGTCGCATCTGAATCTGAATATTCAAGCTGCTAATATATCCATCAGACTTATTTGGATAGTGACTATTCATATATTGCATGCTTAAAATTGGATACGGATCGAATACGGATCGAGTACGGATCGGATTTAAATCTAATATGAATACCCATATGTATATATATTTTTTATAAATTTTATTAAATGATTTATGGGCCAATCATAAATTTTTTACTATAGAAAACTCATATTAGAATGAAGAAATAATAAAATAGGCTAATACGAGAAAAATATATTACCTTTTATGAGTACAAAATTTATGAAAAAACTATCATACTCCATCCAATATTACTATATAGGGTATTTCACCGGATCTGAGTTTGGATCCTGGTTCGGATCCAGATTTTAAAACTATTTCATACCTTACCTATTTAAAGGTCATATCTAGATCGGGTCCAAATCAGGTGTGAGTACAAAATATCTCGGCCTATATGCGACACCTCCGAAATTTGGATTACTCCGAAAGTTATATTATGTCACTTATATATAGGAGTAATCCAAATTTCGGAGGTGTCGTATATAGGCCGAGATATTTTGTACTCACAGCTGATTTGGACCCGATCCAGATATGACCTGTAAATAGGTAGAGTATGAAATAGTTTTAAAATCTGGATCCGAAGCAGGATCCAAACTCAGATCCGGTGAAATACCCTATATAGTAATATTGGATAGAGTATGATAGTTTTTTCATAAATTTTGTACTCATAAAAAGTAATATATTTTTCTCGTATTAGCCTATTTTATTATTTCTTCATTATAATATGAGTTTTCTACAGTAAAAAATTTATGATTGGCCCATAAATTATTTAATAAAATTTATAAAAAATATATACATATAGATATTCGTATTAGATTTAAAATCGATCCGTACTCGATCCGTATCTAATTTTAAGCATGCAATATATGAATAGTCACTATCCAAATAAATCTGATGGATATATTAGCAGCTTGAATATTCAGATTCGAATTCGACTCAAAGTTAAATTCATAAAATATATATTTATTTTTTTATCTATTTTTTTAAAATACCTACTCTAAGGACATCTTTAGTAATCCTACTCTATTGCTTTCCACACAAAAAAAAAAAAAAAAAAAAAAAAAAAAAAAAAAAAAAAAAAGTCTAGATGCATTTTCAGTGTACCTGCGGAACCTCGTGATCTACGTGTCATGGTAATGTTGACATCATGTGATGACGTGGACCTATGATGTTACTTCAATCACTTTCAACGTACGATTGTCATAATTTTTTTTTAATCTGTACCGGATGTATAGTTACAACTTAAACACCGTACAAATATATTTTTTTATAATTTATATTTAAATTTAAAATATAATATAAAAAAATATAGTGTTAATTTATAAATATATGGAATAATAGATATATTCCTACAAAATTTAATTTTTCATATTTATTTTTTAAAAAATTCTAAATTATTTATATATATCGTCAGATTTGTTATTATTTATTTTTAACAGAATATAAGTAAAATATTAATTTTGCTTTTATAAATATATCTAAAATAAATTTACTTTACTCACTAATTAGATATTGAGGGAATGATATATATATATAAACAACTTAGAACTTTTAAAATATCAATTTTGTCTTTATAAATATGTCCCTCCAAAAATTTTAACTATAGTTAAGTATAATATCTGAAAATATAAAAAAATAAATTTATCTCACTCACTAACAAAGGTTAACTATTTAACCTCTGGTTAACTGTATTTTTTTAACAGATATTGACGGAAAGGATATATATGAACAACTTAGTATTTTTTGAATTAATTTCGTACAGTTCCGTATAAAATATCGAATAGAATATATGTTTATTTTTGACACTCACAAACTCTGTATATAATTTTTGGATTAATTTCGTAAATAATATATTGGTAAATTCATAAAAATATAAGTGCCTAGCTACAATTTAGACTTTTTAAATATATTATTGATTTAATTAGTGATCTATTAGTATATGTGAATTAATAGCATTTCAATTTTTTTATATATATATATATATTGGACTTTTGAATAGTATAGAATACAGCTGGCGAATTAAATTTTGATTTTAAAATTACATGTACAAAAATCATATAAACTTTTGAAAATTTTATATTTAAATCCAAATATTTAAAATTTTATAATCGACCGCTTATATTTATATTTCACTTATTTAAAATTATTAATATAAATGAGTCTTCTGGTTTATTATAATTCTCACATTTAATTTACACATATCAATTTTTTTTAAAAAATAAAGATTTTATAATGTAAAACTGAGTTTGATTATTGTTGAATCATTTGATTTTTATTAATCACTTTAAATTTTATATATATATATATATATATATATATATATATATATATATATATATATATATATATATATATATATATATATATATCCTATTTATTTTCACCTATTTATTTTCGATGATGAAGTTTTTAAAACGACGATTGTTGGATTTAATTTTTTCTATATATATAGGCTAACATATAAATTTACAATTATATTATGGACTATCTAATTTAATATGGTCATTAAGTAATTTAATATAGGCTCTGGAAACATCTATTGAGTATGAACTATTAATGTGTAGAAACTCAATACAAGTTTAATTAGAATTTATGAGACCCTAATTAAACGTAATATATAAGGAATATAAAAGGGTTATGGTCCCGAATTTATGGTCCCTAGTCGGATTTCTGCCGTCATTTGCTCTGCCCCATTCAGAGCAAAATTAATTAGACGACGAGTCTAGACTTGGAAGCACTCAATCCAGCCAATTTTATTGTCGGTGTTTGAGAAACGATAAAATCTGAGAACGTGTTTCATCAGGTATGGATTCCGGTAAGCGTTTATAATGTTTTCAAATAGATGAACGATTATTTAATAATTTACATATATTTCTTGGATTATTTCGCATTAATTTGCATAAGGATCTAACAACGATCGGTATCGCTAAATATGATCTTGATTATTTAAACTATCTGAAATTAAATTTTATAAATTAACCCTATAATATAATGACAAGTATATGCAATTAAACCGTGCCTTATTAATTTAGGCTTAGATTTTGAGGCCTCTATTATAAATTGTACAAGATGTGGCGTACGAGATGTGATTATACACCGGGTGCAGGGAACAATTATTTTAGCGGGAAGTGGGAACCTGGAGTGGTGGGCCCCGCCCACCCGCGCCCACCACTCCGTTGCGGCACATGGGGGCGGTGGGGCCCACCTCGTGAGTGGGCCAGGGGAATCAGTTAGGGCGGTCCCACGGGACGGCGCGAATCCGACCGTTCGATCTTTTCGGGCCCACCAACACCGAGGCACTTTGGTGGTGGGGACCACCGGCTCAATGTGGACCGGGTCCACCACGTAAGCCGTGTACCCGTACTTCAATGTGCACAAATTGCTATACAGTTTTTCAAAAATTGCATCATTATTTTTTAAGATTAATTATATATATATATATATATATATATATATATATATATATATATAGTTAGTGAAATAAATTTATTTTTTTATTTTTTCAGATATTTTTGTAGTAATTTAACTGTTGGAATTTTTAGAATGACATATTTGAAAAGACAAAATTAATATTAATATAGATTATAAGCCGATAACCAGCACTGCAAAATTGGCCAATCTGGTAACATCCTAAAACCCACCAACCCAGCGAGGAGACGCCACTTCGGATACCCAAACTCAGGATTCATGTATTATAAAGATTATAGATAAAAACGAAGAGAATTTATTTGAACTATAAATCATTATAGTTAAAAAAATTTAAAATTATAATATTTTTAACTGACTCATATAAAATAAACTGAAAGATTGGATAGTCAAATTAAATGTTTGAAAGGTAGATAGTCAAATTCAAAATAGTTCATAATTCAGATAAATTTTATATATTTTTACGTGAAATTTTATATATTTTGAATTTTTACGTGACAAAAATCAATAATAATAATAATAATGATAAAGTAGAGATAATATTATAGAATATTTTAATACATTGCTCAAAATACAAAATAATAAAATAAAAATATGCTTCTTTAAAACGTAAAAAATAAGGTGATCCTCACAGTATTATTACGATAAAAAAATATTATTATGATACAAATTATTTCTAATACAAGTGATAATTCAAAATCTAATTACTTTATCTTTCTATTTAAAATAAATAGTATGTATTTTTTTAATATATATATATATTATTGAGATGATAGGTCTACGGATGACGTGGCACGCGTGGTCCATACAAAAAATTGCCTTGGGGTGGGCTCCCCAGACTCTCGATTTCACCATCCGACAGTGATGATGGCTTAATGTATCGGTCGCCACTCATGATTCCGGAAACTTCTAGAAACTAGGCATGATTTTTATTTTTATTTTAATATTTATTTATTTATAAATATTTTGAACAATTCGAAAAATGTTTTGAACAATTAAGAAAATAAAAACAAATAATACTCTTTTTGTTTTACTGTTCTTAAAAAATGTATAAGAATAAAATAAAATAAAACAAAAAGTTTCTTATGTGTAATCCGCATACCTATCCGTCCACCCGCAAGTGGGTATGAATAAGAATGATTTTACGGGTTGCACAGTCCGTCCGTTTGTCAGATTTAAAAAATGCCAACTTATTTTAATAAAAATTGTTGGTCTAATTTATTAATTTTTTTAATTTTTTGAATCTATTTGAGACAATGGATTTTTTTTTTATAGGATTAATTCATACAGTTTTCTGTAAATATATCGAATAGTAAATATATTCCTACAAAGTTTAATTTTTCATATTTATTTTTTCAAAAATTTTAAGTAGTTTATATATATCATTATAGTTCGTTACTGTTATTTTTCACTTGAATATAAGTGAAATGACAGATTTACCCTTTCAAATATGTCCTTCAAGAAGCCTAACTATTAAAATAGTATAAAAATATCTAAAAGGATAAAAAAGTAAATTTATCTCACTAACTAATCGTATTTAACCTATAGTTAACTATATATTTTAAACGAACATTAACGGTAAGGACATATATGAACAACTTAGTATTTTGAAAATAAATAAATATAAAAAACTGAACTTTATAGTGATATATCTGTTATTTGATATGTTTACAGGGAGCTGTATGCAATTAAGACTTTTTTTATAATTTAGCGTATAATATCTTCTGGGCCGGTTCCGACCCGGCCCACACATTCTAATCGGACCGATCCAGGCCCAACCCGAAACCCGTTCGCCCGGCCCATGAACTGGTTCAATGGCGTTCCCATTTCCCTGTTTCCTCTCTCTCTCTCTCTCTCTCTCTCTCTCATAATCGCCCGATCCTTCGCCCTTTATAATGGCGAAATTAGGGTTAGGGTTGTGATTAGGGTTTCGATCCAACTCCGAAGCTCCCCTCCCCTCTTCGTGTTTCTCTCGCAGGAGCGTCGTCGTCGCCGTCGCCATGGGGAACACGTCCTCAATGCTCACTCAGTACGACATTGAAGAGGTCCAAGAGCACTGCAACCACGCGTGTGAGCTCTCGTTACTCCATTTTATCTAAATTTGAACCTGTTTCGAATTCCTAATCATCTAGGATTTCGATTTGGATATAATTTTAGATCTTAATTTTTCAGCTTCTCCATACCCACTTCGATCCATATGCATCTCATTAGTACATTAGCGCTAATTTAATCATATAGGGTTTTGATTTGGATCTACATTGTAGATGTTGTTGCTCTCATAATTATAGCAATTAATCTCGCATCATTACTATTTCGTCGCCGATCCATGCATACGAATCAACTGGACCCATTTTATCTTTAGAAATGGCACGAAAACGAAAAATTAATTTATTTACTGAATTAAGTGCTACAACTTTAAATTTTAAGTGGCTAAAATAGAGATTTTTGAAAGATAGGAAGATAAAATGCAAAAGCGGAGATTTGTAGGTTTTTTTGTTTTTGGCATTTTAACCTTTTAAAAATTATGATGTTTATGGATTAATTTTTTGCATGTTCATCTTATTACTCTATTTGGTCAGTTTGAACCTATTTTCAATTCGAAATCATGTGGGCTTTTGACTTGGATGTAAATAGTAGAATTCTTTTCAAAAATTACGATATTTATGGATTAAAGTTGGAATTTTATGCTCCTCCTTACCCTTTGATCCATGACATCTCATTTCTACGCTAGCTCTAATTTGAATCTATTTCCGATTCTTAATCATATAGGGTTCTGACTTGGATCTAAGTAGTAGATCTTCTTTTGGAAAAAGTATGATGTTTACGAATTAAAGTTGTAATTTTTTTTAGTTTCGCAGCAAGAGATTGTCTCGCTCTACCACAGATTTTGCCAGCTCGATCGGAGTGGCAGCGGATTCATCTCTGCAGATGAGTTCTTGTCGGTGCCCGAATTCGCCGTCAATCCTCTCGCTGAGGTTTATCGTGGTTTTGTTTCTTTTTATTTTGGATAGGAAAAGAATTGGATATGCCTCGACGTTTCACTTTTATTACTCAGTGGGTCAAATTGTCACACTCCTCGTTGCTGTTCTCGTTGCCAACGAGAGTTTGGTAAAAATTCTGTTTAAATCAAGCACCTGACAATGTAGCTCATGTAAATCACTGTATATAAGGAGTAAGCAATAAGGTGCAATGGGATTAATTAATAAAATTATTTTGGCTAAATTACAGAAAACCCCCCTCTAATATCCCGCTTTTCCACTTTACCTCCCTGTCTTTTAAAAGTCGACAACCTGCCCCCTCGTAATTACCGAAATATGCATTTACCCCCCTGCCAGATATGAAAGTCCATCCATGAGCCTCTAATGAGCCAATTGCTTGTAACAAATTGGTAAGAAAACAATTCATATCTGGCAGGGGGGAAAGGGTAAATGCATCCATTAGAGGCTCATGGATGGACTTTCATATCTGGCACGGGGGTAAATGCATATTTCGGTAATTACGAGGGGGCAGGTTGTCGACTTTTAAAAGACAGGGGGGTAAAGTGGAAAAGCGGGATATTAGAGGGGGGTTTTCTGTAATTTAGCCAATTATTTTTTATAAATCTTAGATGAGTTATCTGATTTCCGGATACTCAATAGTAACGGGCAATAGAACAGGGATCTTCGGGTGGTAGAGTGTTAAGTCCGATCAACCCAAGGGGATATATGAAGTTTATTGTCTAGTTTTAGCCTCAATGTATGCTTTTATAAATATTTGTTTGGTGTTAACTGCTTTGGCAGAGGCTGTTGAGGATGCTGGATGGTTTGAATTTCAAGGAGTTTGTTGCATTCTTATCAGCATTTAGCTCTCGCACAAGCCTGCAGCAGAAGATTGAATGTAGGAAATGCATGTTTTTAAGGACAATTTCTTCTCATTCCGATTCAGTGTTTGGCTTTTTTCAATTCCATTATGCTATTTTTGTAGTTATATTTAAGGCTTATGATTCGGACTGCAATGGGAAGGTTACATTCGATGATGTATTGAATGTGCTGCGGGACTTGACTGGTGCCTTTATGACTGAGCAGCAAAGGCAGGTTAGTTGCGTTCTAGTTTATGGGTTTGTCTTACATTTTCGCTTTTATGGTTGTTCGTCCATCTGGAATATATATATATTATTTGGCACTCTGCTTACTCGGTCCATATTATATTTATATGCAAGGATTTAAGTATCCATCGGCACGGGACGTATCCATCGTGCCGTATCGTGCCAACAAGATACCGGCACGATACAGCCCCCGTGCCAATGACACAGTTCAAAATCCTTTTTTACTTAAATTATTAAGTAATTTTCTCAATAAAGTTCAAAATATTTGATAAAGATATATAATAAGCAATTAGAAAATTTTATTACTAAAGAAAATAAATATTTCATGCCATTATGTGTCGGCACGTATTATTTTTTGTGATCGGCACTCATTGGCACGGCTCGGCACGCATCGTGCCATACCGTGCCGGTAAGTTTTCGGCACGACCCCGTGCCACGGCATTTAAATCCTTGTTTATATGACACAGGAGCGTTCAGCTTTAGCAATTATATGATTTCTTGTCCCGTATCAAGATGCCAATATTTTCTTTCTCTTATTAGGAAGTTCTGGCACGGGTATTAGAAGAAGCTGGATACACACCGGATTCCTCGCTAACTCTGCCCGACTTCATGAAGGTAGTTTCTCCGAGTCTTCTCATTTGAAAGGTTCTATGATATTTGTATTGAAATCCATGCCCGTGTGATATGATTTAAGTTCGCTGTTTGAAAAGATTTGAAGTTAAAAATGACCTGATCGACGGTGATTAGTAATTTGCATCGCCTAATAGAAAGGGCGTAACTTGCGAATCTTGTTCTTAGAACACTTTTGGTTATCTCAGTTTACGTGATTCAATTTCACGAGTCTGCCGTTGCTACCGCTGCACTCGGTCTGTCCCCTTGTGCTCAGAAAAGCGGCCTGCTGCTTATACTGTCTGATATACATGTTTAAATACAAGTAAAAAGCTTCGAATCTCGGCCTGATACAGATGTTGAACCACTATTTCTCTCGCAGATCCTTGGCAACTCTGATCTGAGGATGGAGGTCGAAGTTCTGATCGACTAGCGAGCTTCTTTGAGTAAATTCTTCTATGTTCTAGATATTGTTCTCTTCATTTTGAAATCACTGGATCATTTTTTAAAAATTAAATTGGTTTATGTTTATGATGTGAGCTGTTATATTTGCTGTACCAAATGATTTAGATTTTTTGTCAAAATTGCACTAGTTCTTTTCAGTTTCCTGGGCCAATGATCATTTAATGAGTGATGTATTGCTCACTATTATTTTCACACTGAGTGCAACTACTGATATTATTTTTCCCGACCTAATAATAATCCTAAAGTAATCGTTCATCACAGATAATGCGCGAATCTCAAAGCGACTTGGATGGTTTTTGATGGTCTCTCCTTGAGGACGGTTCCTGCTAAATTTTTTGTTACAAAATGGGCTAAATTCAAATTTTAATACCATCTATCTAAAACCTCCATCCTAAGATGACAGGATTATAATAATCTATGCCCAACTTGAAGGCAAATTAAATGCAGAATGCGCGAATCTCAAAGCAACATAGACGGTATCAGGTGGTGGCTCTACGTTGCTCAGGGAGTTGGCGGATTACGATTTATACAATATATCAACTAAGTCTAATATAATCAAATTTAGTTCAGAAATGCACGAATCTCAAAACAAGATATAGACGGTAAAATTTATTTCTATGATGATGTTTTGGCTGACATGTGGGGGAATGATGGATTAAAGTTTATACCATATATCAAACAAAATTCAGTTCTTCGGATAGAATGCACGAATTTCAAAGCAAGACATAGATGGTAAAATTTGTTAAAATTTGTTTATATGATGATGCTTTGGTCCATGCGTGGGAAAATGGTGGATTGCAGTTTATACAATATATCAAATAAAGCCCAACGTAATTAAATTCAGTTCATCGTATAAAATACACGAATCTCAAAGCAAGATATAGACGACAAAATTTATTTCTATGATGATGCTTTGGCTGCCATGTGGGGAAATGATGAATTACAGTTTATACCATATATCAAACAAAGTCCAATGTAATCAAATTCGGCTCGTCGAATAGAATGCACGAATCTCAAAGCAAGATATAGACAGTAAAATTTATTTCTATGATGATGCTTTGGCTGACATGTGGGAAAATGGTGGATTACAGTTTATACCATATATCAAACAAAATCCAATGTAATCAAATTCAGTTCATCGTATAGAGCGCACGAGTCTCGAAGCAAGATATAGATGGTAAAATTATTTTTTAGGATGATGCTTTGGCTGACATGTGGGGAACGGTGTATTACAGTTTATACCATATATCAAACAAAGTCCAATATAATAAAATTTAGTTCATCGTATAGAACGCACGAATCTCAAAGCAAGAGATAGACGGTAAAGTTTATTTCTATGATGTTATTTTGGCTGACATGTGGAGAAACGGTAGATTACAATTTATACCATATATCAAACAAAGTCCAATATAATAAAATTCAGTTCATCGTATAGAACGCACGAATCTCAAAGAAAGATATAAACGGTAAAGTTAGAAATGGTGGATTATAGTTTATACCATATATCAAACAAAGTCCAACATAATCAAATTCAGTTCATCGTATAGAACGCACGAATCTCAAAGCAAGATATAGGTGGTAAAGTTTGTTTCCATGATGATACTTTGAATGATATGTAAGGAATTGATTATTTACGGTTTATACAATATATCGAATAAAGCCCAATATAATTCAATTCAGTTCATCGTATAGAACACACGAACTTCGAAGCAATATATAAACAGTAATATAGTAATTCTATATGAATGTGCGTATCTCAAAGCAATATATAAACAGTACTATGATGATGATGATTTCTTTGGCTGACATGTGGGACCGCACGTCCAGGACCGTTGGGTTAACGGCCATTTGAAAAACCTGGCGAGGACTAGCCGTAGAAAAATTTGGACTACATATGACATATATTATATGTCCTTTTATCTCCTCAAATAATAGAGGGAGAGCGAAAATAAAGGAAACATAATAGAGAGAGAGAGAGAGAGAGAGAGAGAGAGAGAGAGAGATTATACGAAGATTAAAACAATTTTTGGGTTTAATTTTTGGGGGGGCCAACATTGGATTCTTTTGCAATACTTTTTGGTTCCCCTCCTCCATCATCTCAACTTCATCAATAATAATCTTACTCTTCCTCCTCTCTTTTTCTTCAACTTCTTTTTTTTTCCTCAAAGAAAATCGTGTTTGCGAGCGTTGTTTCGATGACATATTGCGAGCTTCGCGGGTGAGTTTCCTTTTGAATTTTGATAATTTTTCGCAACTTATTTTTTGGTTCCTTTGGTAAGTAGATCTCGGCAATGGACCGACGTTGGATTATCCCAAGTAATTTTAATCTCTTCGTAACTTTCGAGCCTTCGTAGTATTTTGGGATCTCTTATTCTGATAACATGTGGAACGAAACTTAAACCGTCAGAGAAAGATGTTCTTAATGATTTATGTTCGACGCACCTGATTAACTTCGATCACACGAAACAAGAGAAAGTGAGCATTTACATGAAGATCATGTGGTGGAGAAGATCCTTCGCATTGTATGATTGAATAAAGATCGCATAATGAATGATTAATTTGCTCTATTTATCGTCTTTATTTCGAGATTTACGGTGACTTCTCGCAGGTTGGAGGGGAACTAAAATACTGAAATTTTCTGAAGATGGCGGAAGGCGAGGTTGCGGTGCTAAAAGAAGCACTATGCAACCAATACATGATAATGAAGAAGCTGTACATGGAGCTAGAGGAGGAGAGAGAAGCGTCAGCGACCGCAGCGAGCGAGGCCTTATCGATGATCTTACGACTTCAGAGGGAGAAAGCCGCGGAGAAAATGGAAGCGAGCCAATACAAAAGAATGGCAGAGGAAAAGATTTATCACACCGATGAATCCTTGACGATCCTCGAAGAAGTAATGCAGCAAAAAGAACTCGAGATCTCGCTCCTCAGAAACCAACTTCATTTGTACAGACACAAGCTGTCGAATATCGGCGTCAACGTTCTCGACATCGGAGAACAGAGAATTCACGGTGAAACATATTCGAGTGATAAGAGCGACCGTCATAGCTTATCGGTTAGAAGGAACTCTTTACCTTCGCTTCATTTCGATAAGTTTTGCCGTGACATGGACGGAATCGACGAGTACGCAAACCAACTCACCGAAAAATGTATTGAAAAAGAAATCGGAGATCAAATTACGAAGGAATCGGCAATTGAAGATACCGCCGTACCCACGCAAACTAAATCGAGTTCGACTATTCATCCCGTAAGCTCGGGGGAGGAGTCTTCGTCGTTGTGCTCGTGGTACTCAGCATTGAGCCACGAGACGTTACACGATTCGATAGTCGGAATGAAAGGTAGCGGCGGAGCCAAATCGAATGAGAACTCGATCTATTCGACCCTCGTCCACGACATATTTGAAGTTTCGAAAATTCGCGTTAGTCGCAACGAAAGTGATATTTACAAGAAGGACACTTTCGAGTCCAAAAAAGCCGATGATCACTGGTTGAACAAGGCACTCACGACTAGACACCATCGAAGCGATCTTTCCAAGTCCGAGAAAGGGAAATACTTGCTCGAAGAGTTCAAATTGTGCTCACCACTTAAGGTGGATCCGCAAGTCGGGAGTTCGACGTCGCAGGCAAACTTAGAACAAACTAAGAAACAGCTGAAGCAACTCGAGGATGCGAAGAGTACGCGAAAAGGCGATTCTGAGAAGAGTAAGGAGCAACTAAAATTGCTAAAGGAGATTTATGAGCAGCTCAACATGTTAGAATCACACATAAAAAAGTCGAACTCGCGAAAGTTCCACCCACAGGATGATCCAACAGTAGTGTCTATCATGGAGGTATACATCTAACCAAAATATTTTTTCTTTCGAGTCCGGCGATTTGATTCTGATGTGATTTCATTTCTTAAAGTTTCGACTTGAACAATTAATTATTAAATCGCGTACGCGAAGCTTAATTGTTCTGCTGAGCAATGAAGAGTAAAATGTTCAAATCATTAAAGAGGAATGAAGAGTAAACAACACATTCACACATTCCACTCGATATCTGTCGAAGTCTGTCGCAGAAATTTTCGTCAAATTCTGATTGCACTGATCTTGTTATTTCGACCGGCAGGCTGTTCTATCTTTCTCCATATAGTTTCTGCTACGTCGGAATAATCGCAAGGCGTCGGCTAAGGTTCTGAAGATAATCGCGAGGAATAATCGACGAACGAAGCAGGAATTGTGTAAATAAAGATAAAAAAAGGAGCATGTTTTTGTTGTGGAATTTGTGAAATTGTGTAGATCTTGTTGTGAACTTGTTCTGAAATCTCTGCAGAACCTCAGTTTGAAGGATTTAATGTGTTGTATTTGAATGTATCAGCAAATTATTGCTGCTATTTTATGATTCTGATGAAAATTTTGTTGGTATTGCTTCAGTTGGATTTAGATTTTATGTGTTATTTGAATCTAAAAGGGGAAAACAAATCAGAATTGGTCCCTGGTACTCTCTTACCACTCTTATGATTTTTTTCAACTAGAGTCAAATAAAAAATAAAATAAATATAAAAGAAAAGGTAAATTAGTCATAAATAATGTATAAATAAATAAATAAATTATTATTTTCTATTTATAATTGTTTTAAACTTATTTTTATATTTTGGAAACGATCTGGAGCTGTCAACGAGTCTAACATGAGCGAGCTGAATGACGCCCTAACATCCCGGGAGTTATCCATCGTAGAGCTATTCTAACTCTAACACGCTTAACCCTCTTAATCTCTTGGTTCTTATTACCATTTAAAATGCTATAGTCGGTTTAAGATATTTAGTTTTAGGCTAAATTACAGAAAACCCCCCTATCATATCCCGCTTTTCCACTTTACCCCCTGTCATTTAAAAGTCGACAATCTGCCCCCTCGTAATTATCGAATTGTGCAATAACCCCCCGCCGTCAGTTGACCGTCAGTTTTTTTAAAAATATAATTTTTTATACCCAAAATACCCTTGAAAAATATTCATAAAAAAAAAAAAAAAAAAAAAAACAGGACTTCGGAATAAAAAAAAAAAAAAAAAAAAAAAAAAAAACTTCGGAAAAGAAAAGAAAAAAAATATGAGGGCATTTTCGTCAATTTATCATTTCCGTTAACGGCGTACCCCCCTAAAGACATTTCTGAAATTACGAGGGGGCAGATTGTCGACTTTTAAATGACAGGGGGGTAAAGTGGAAAAGCGGGATATTAGAGGAGGGTTTTCTGTAATTTAGCCTTAGTTTTATTATATTATTTATACATAGGACTAATCTAAATTTCGAAAGTATCACATTTTTCTCACCTTTAAGCCATGACGTTCTCGTCAGGCTTAGGCACACTCACAAGCATCAGGCGATGTGAGACTCGTCTCGCTAGTCTTAGTCGACCTTGTGAGGAGCTAAACTCCACCCACAACAGTTATTAGCGGGAGAGTCACGCTCTACCCGCTATATAACACTACTCAGCCAAAACTCATCTTATATTTTCGGCTGGTGAATGGCTCTGATCCTAACTATGACGTCCCAACTTTTCAGAAAATTATTCATTTTAGAATTACTCTAGTTCTAGCACGCTCAATCCTCTTAACCTCTTGAACCTTGCTATCATCTAAAATGTTATAGCCGAATTAAGAAATTTAGTCGTATTATATTATTTAAATATAAAACAAATCCAAATTTTGAAGATATTATAAATTGTGACTGGCTCATTTATTAAACAGGCCAAACTAGCTCGTTAATAAAATAATCGAGCTAAAAAATTCAGTTTGTGCTCGAACCGAATATGAGTTAGCTCGCTTGTAATCAGTAAATTAAATTATCAATTTTACTATGAAATGAAAAGTCAAAAAAAATAAAAAGTTAAAATTTTAATCTAATAATTAAAATTTATAAAATATAAATTTTTATATTTAAGTTGACCTAAAAAATCTAAATAATAAAAATGTATGAATATTCGAGTTATATCGAGCATGAGCATTTATAGCTAAAAATTATGCTCGTATTCGATTTATTTATATCGATCTCAAGCTCATTTCGGACCGAACGCGAGTTGTGTCATGAATGGTGAGTTATATAATTTTATATATTTATTACTAGCCAAAATTTATAATAAATAAATTATTTTTTTTTGTAAACCATATAAAATTAATTGTATGCCAATAGCAAAAAAAAAAAAAAAAAAAAAAAAAAAAACACTTTTGAGGGTTTTTTTTTTTTTTGAGAAAACGAAAAAAAAAGTGCTGCGTTATGTAAATTTCAATTCGAATTCGGGTTTGATTACGCGTCAAGTCTAATTCAAAATCCCACCAACTTTTGCTCAAATCATTTTAAATTTTTTAAATTTTACATTTTAAATTTTAATTTAAAACTCTTATAAATACTAAAATATTTCGATATATATTAACCACTGTAAAGTGTAAACCCTAAACCCCACTCTTTTTTCTACTACTTGCGATCGAGGGCGAAACCCTAATCGGCCTCCTCCTCCTCCTCCTCCGCCGCCGCCGCCGCGTCGCCGCCTCCTCCGCCGGCGCCGGCGCCGGGGCAGCCGCAGTGGCACTGCCGCCGAAGAGGAGGTAAAGCTCTCTCTCTCACTCTTTCTTTTCACCATCGCCGTCACCTTGGGTCGGCGCCGCTTGCGGCGGCGGCGGAGGTGGTGGTGGTGGAGGTAAACTTATCGCTGTTAACTGGAGAGAGTGACATGGGTTTATCTGAGAAAAAAAAAAGAGGAATTAGGATTATAGCATGAGCAATAATCCGCATTATAAGAGAGAAACGATGTGTGTTAGCTTAATTGAAGCATGTTTTAGGAAGGAATTAGGATGTGTTATTAATCAATAAGGACCTCTTCTTCGAGAAGTAGTATGATTAAAGTTGATGGTTTTAGGGGTACGAAGCAAATTTCATGAACAATTAAAGCATTAAAAGATGAATTATTCAATTTGAGAAGTGGAGCTTCAGTGTAATTAGGTTCTTGTGTTGTTCTGATACTTATGCTTTATGCGGTCTCGGAACCTGTTATGTGAATGTTCTTGTTTTGTAGCTTTTCCTGTTTGCGTTCGGATTATTGTTTTTCTCATCATAATCACATCAGTGGTTTTTTGTTTTTGTTTTCGTAAGTTTTATGCAATTAAAAGATTAATTATTCAAGTTGAGAAGCAGAGATTCAGAGATTCAGTGTAATTGAAGTTCTCGTGTTGTTCTGATACTTATGCTTTATGCTGTCTCGGAACCTGTTATGTGAATGTTCTTGTTTTGTAGCTTTTCCTGTTTGCGTTCGCATTATTGCTTTTGCAAAGTGCTGTTTGAAGAAGCCCTATCGGTTTTTCTCATCATAATCACATCAGTGGTTTTTTGTTTTTGTTTTCGTAAGTTTTATGCAATTAAAAGATTAATTATTCAAGTTGAGAAGCAGAGATTCAGAGATTCAGTGTAATTGAAGTTCTTGTGTTGTTCTGATACTTACGCTTTATGCTGTCTCGGAACCTGTTATGTGAATGTTCTTGTTTTGTAGCTTTTCCTGTTTGCGTTCGCATTATTGCTTTTGCAAAGTGCTGTTTGAAGAAACCCTATCGGTTTTTCTCATCATAATCACACCAGTGGTTTAATTTGTTTTTGTTTTCGTAAGTTTTATGCAATTAAAAGATTAATTATTCAAGTTGAGAAGCGGAGATTCAGTGTAATTGAAGTTCTTGTGTTGTTCTGATACTTATGCTTTATGCGGTCTCGGAACCTGTCATGTGAATGTTCTTGTTTTGTAGCTTATCCTGTTTCCGTTCGCATTATTGCTTTTGCAAAGTGCTGTTTGAAGAAGCCCTATCGGTTTTTCTCATCATAATCACATCAGTGGTTTTTTGTTTTTGTTTTCGTCAGTGATGATATGTTTATATATGCCTGTTTCCTTGCAGGCATTATATATGTTTATATATACTTTGGATGTTATAAATTAAAGTGATGATGGTGCCGCTCGATTCATCGAAGAAGATCTCATTCCAGCGACAAATCTGTGACGGAGACTTGGTAATAGTTTACGAAAGGCATGACAACATGAAGGCGGTCGAAGTACGTAGTGGTTCCGAACTCCAGAACCGGTTCGGAGTCTTTAAACATTCCGACTGGATTGGAAAGCCATTTGGGTCCAAGGTGCTCAGCAGCAAGGGCGGGTTCGTGTATCTCCTTGCCCCGACCCCCGAGTTATGGACGCTCGTACTTAGTCATAGGACCCAGATTTTATACATCGCGGATATTAGCCTTGTGATTTCCTACTTGGAAATTGTCCCTGGCTGTCTGGTCCTCGAGTCTGGCACTGGAAGCGGTTCTCTTACGACCTCTCTCGCTCGCGCTGTGGCACCTTCTGGCCATGTGTTCACATTTGATTTTCATGAGCAGAGGGCGGCGTCAGCTAGGTGAGTCATAAATTACCTGCAATGCATGATTTGTAAGATCATTAGCAATATCTCTTGAATATTATGATTGAAGGGAATCATTATTCGCTTATACTCTGTTAAAGATCCAAAATGTCGTAGAGAACAAGGATCACTGATGACACGCATGAATGCAAGTTTACGTATTTAATTTCTTTTCGATATTAAAACTGTTTCTTTCTCAAATTTGTCGCCGACATGGTACACCCTCGGTATAAAATACCATGATTTAATGTTAGCACCCCCCATATATGCTCCAAAAATTTTCCTGAACAGCTTCGATCTGCAGCAGAAGTAAAATCTCCAGGTCGGAGTTTTTTTTTGCTTTTGAGGATCAAAAGCTTACTCCAGTTTCCGCCGTTGTCAAATGGTTGCATTGTTGCTATTTGTAAAGAACTGATTCTTCCGATACTAACACCGAGTTCTAATACACCGTCGATGATCCTTGCGGTACAATTCATATTCTGACCTCAGAAGAATTCTGATACTATGACAGGGAAGATTTTGAGAGAACTGGTCTAAGCAGCTTGATCACTGTCAATGTAAGAGACACCCAAGGGGAGGGATTTCCCGCAGAACACAGCGGATCGATTGATGCTGCGTTCCTCGACCTCCCGCAACCGTGGTTGGCAATACCGTCCGCCGTAAGAATGTTGAAGCAAGACGGAGTGTTGTGCTCGTTTTCCCCGTGCATCGAGCAAGTGCAGCGCACCTGCTCGACTCTTCGGTCGAGCTTCACCGGTTAGTCCCTTTTGTACATCACCGCCGTCGATGAACTCTTTCGCAATGCATGCTACGCGAAGGCTTATCCACTCCTCATGTGCAGATATAAGGACATTCGAGGTTCTCCTTCGCACCTACGAAATCCGCGAGAGCAGACGAGCGGATACCGGAGACGAAGACGAAGAAGAAGAAGAGGGCGTTGCCGTCGGGCCGCCGCCTCAAAAGAGGCGGCAATGCTCGTCAACCGGATTGAACCCTTGCAGCAGCGCGGAGAGAAGTTCTTCTGTCACGGTAAAGCCATGTGCCACCGCAAGAGGACACACCGGTTACTTAACATTCGCAAGGCTCGGTTTGCGCGGGGATCAAAATGTGAAAACAGAGTAGGCGATTTTCGACACCAGTGGTTTGAATTGCACACAAAGTTCATCTTCTTTTCTTGTGAGGGTTGTAGAATGGTAAATTGCGAGTATCAAACTAACCCTAGTTTAGAAGATTCAGGAGCATTGTTATTGATCGAAATCTGTAAGCGCTGTATTATGCCTGATGTTTTTGGGCCTATTTGAGACAATGGTAAATTGCTGCACTAAATTGATGCAATTTTTAATATAGAAAATAATTGAGATATATGGTTTTTTTTTTTTTTTTTTTTAAAAAAAATTATTTATTAAAATTGATGCAAAACTTAATTTCATTAAGTAAAGTAAGAAAAACTTTAGCAAAATTATGAATATTAAATTAAAACTACTTGTAAATTGTTAAAATAAATTGCAAATATTTAATTATTCATCACTTACAGGCCATTTTAATGAAATATAAAAAGGTTAAAATACAAAAAAAAAATTATATAAATATTTGCTTTTTATTTTTTCTCTCTTACTTTAAAAGTTTTATATTTTGCTTTCTTAAAATTTTAGAAATATTTTTAAAAATTATGGCATTAATAGGAAGATCTAAATGATCAAATCATCATTATTTATTCTATATAAAAAAAAAATATTTTAATATATTTTTGTTATTTTTAAAAATATTTTTAGTATAAATTATCAGAATAGCGACGGAATTTAAAATTTTGAGGGAGTAAAATATAAGTGTTTGAAATAAAATTTTTGAAGAAGCAAAAATCAAACACTTTATTTAGAGCCATACTAAAATCCCTCATATGTTATTTACTTTTTGTTAAATAAAGTTAAAATAATCAACAAATTCAATTATTTTCTAGCAAATGAAACTGAAATAATTAATAACTAATGACTAATCATAAATTTCAATAAAATTTTTAACTAAACTAACTAAAAAAGTTTAATTTGCAAAAAAAAAAAAAAAAATTAAGAGTTGACCAATTGTACTTAGCGTAGTCAAGTTAAGTGCTTTATAGTTGGTATTCGAGTTTCAAATTTGACGATTCTCAAATTCGAACCTAATTATTTTATATTTTTAGCTGAATTTATTTTTTTTAAAAAAAAATTTTTAATATATATTTCAAAACTTTTTTTTTTTTTTTGTTTCTAAATTTATTCCTGAAAAATATTAGTTTCTTTCTAATATATTTTTGCCTCCGAGGATTTATCGGGGAGATTGAATTGTTCAAAGGATAAATTTGAAAAATAGAAGATAAATTTTAAAAAGAAATATAATAGTAGTACATACAAAAGTACATAGTTGAGTGTGGTTGAAGTGGCTTTTAGGGAAGCCAATGGATTGGATCATCCAAAACCCGAATCCGAATCGAATTTGAATCTGATCAAATTTAAAAGTTTATATTTTTTATAAATTTTAATTTTTTATATGCATTCTTTAAAAATTTTAAATTATTTATATATATATTCTTCTGGCTTGTTATCTTATCTGACTATTTATTTTTTAATAGAATATATATAAAATATCAATTTTGTTTCTGTAAATATATGTTTTTAAAATTTTTAAAGGTTAAAAAAATATATCTATGGTTAAATATAATATCTAAAAAAATAAAAAAATAAATTTATTTTATTTATTAATTAAAATTAAATATTTAATTTATAATTAATTATATTATTTTTAAATAATTTAAAATTTTGAAGGAATAAATATAACAATGGTAAACTTTGTAGGAAACTGAAGAGGTTAGTAAGAAAGCTGAGAACTTTTCAGATAAAAAAAAAAAAAAAAAAAAAAAAAAAAAAAAAAAAAAAAAAAAAGGCTGGGGGGTGGGTGGATAAGAAGAAAGAAAAGCCCAAAATTGTTGGCCATCCTCTTCTTTATAAAAGGAGCTTCTTTGAAAAGCACCATGGCTTCTACTAAAGCAGCTTCTTCCAAATAAGAAGAACAAGGTGATCCCAAAACCCTCTTTTTTCTTTTTCTTAAGTATTTGCTTTTTACTTAATTTTAGACCCCTATTATCTTCTTACACTTGATCCTTGTAACCACTAAAAAAATTTGAGCAAAAATAATGGTAAAAATGTATGGAGAATCCCTCAAATGTAGTTGTAGGATTATTTGTTACAAAGTGATTAAAATCATTGAATTTGATGGATTCTTTAATAAATTTTATGAAATTCCCAGTTTCTGTGACTAAAATCACTTAATTTAAGTGAAAAAAAAATCAGATCTTGAAGGGGTGCCATTTCACTTCAGACTCCAAATTGTTGAGTAATTTCTTGTTACTGGGCTTCAATTTGTATGATGTTTTTGTTTCAGCTTCTGCTGCAATCAGCTTTTTCCTGAAGTTCTTATTTTTCACAAAATTTTGAGATGGGTCTTTAGATAGAATGGGTTCTTTGAAATTTCCTACCCCACAGGATACTTTTGAGTGCAAAAGATGCAATTTTTCGGGAAATTCTTCGCTCTACGGAGCGGATTTGGTCGGTTTTAGATCGCGGGTGCCGCTGGTTAGGGTCAGATGTGTTGCAGATTGGAAGAAGGAAGTGGCAGGAATTGTTAAACTTCGCCGCGGGCTTCTACTTGATGTTAGAAGAGGTGAGTTTTCATATGTTTCCGGCGTTAGTCGGTCGAAGTTTAATCCGAAGGCTAGGTTGAATCGCATTAAAGGTGAATCCCGATCAGTATCCGAATTACCTGATAAATCTCACACAACTCGTGTTGGTAATGCGCGTTTGCCGAATCTCGGTACGCGCCGTAGAGGTAGTGTGTGTGGGAAGAAGGAAAGGAATGTATGGAAACGAGTCGTGGGTATTCAGAAGCCGGCGAGACGACGAAAAGCTGCGTTATCTGCTATCGGGCCTAATTCTGGCGTGGAAATGTGTAATGCTGTTCTAAAGCGCCTCGCGAAAATCAGCGATGAGAAAACACTGGATTTCTTCGAGCGGATGAAGAGTAACGGAAAACTTACGAAAAATGCCGGCGCTTATCGTCTAGCCCTTCGAACACTGGCGAGGAGGGAGGAGTGGTGTAGAGCTGAGTCATTGATTCAGGAAATGGTTTCGCTCTCGGAGTGCGAAGTCGATATTCAAGTGTTTAACCTGCTACTATATGTGTGCGCGAAAAGAGGGAATGCCGAGTGGGGAACAAAGTGGTTTAACTCGATGTTAGAAAGCGGCGTCGAGCCTAACGTTTCTACAGTTGGCATGCTCATGAATCTCTATCAGAAAAGCAGCGATCTTTCTCAAGCTGAGTACACCTTTTCTCTTATGAGAGGCTACAAATTAAAGTGCGTAAACGCGTACTCTTCGATGATCACCATTTACACGCGTTCGGGCTTGTACGGCAAGTCGGAGGAGATCATCAATCTAATGAGAAGGGACGAAGTGGTTCCGAATTTGGAAAATTGGTTGGTTCGGCTTAACGCTTACAGCCAACAAGGTAAACTCGAAGAGGCCGAAGCCGTGCTTAAATCGATGATTGAGGCTGGAATTTCCCCTAACATTGTCGCGTATAACACCTTGATCACTGGGTACGGAAAGATTTCTAATGCGAATGCTGCGAAAAGTATATTTCGGAGACTCGAGAGTATCGGCTTAGTACCCGACGAAACGACTTATAGATCCATGATAGAGGGTTTTGGTAGGGCGGACGACTATAAGGAGGCATTGTTTTATTATGAGGAACTCAAGAGATTAGGCTTTCGCCCAAGCTCGTCCAATTTCAACACGATAATTAATCTACAAGCGAGGGGTGGGGACGAAGAGGGTGTAGTTCAAACTATTAAGGATATGCGAGCATCGAAATGCCAGTTTTCTTCGATGATAAGTACCCTTCTTCGGGCATATGAAAGGGTTGGAAGGATAGAGAAGCTCCTTCCTATTCTAGAAGCTTCTTTTTGCGAGAATATTGTAATCGATCCTACGTCGTGCTCTATTTTAGTAACGGCGTTTGTTAAGAACTCCTTGTTGGATGATGCTCTGCGAGTTTTACGTGATAAGAAGTGGGAAGATTCCAAATACGAGGACAATTTATACCATCTTTTGATATGTTCATGCAAGGAGTCGGGTCGGTACGAGGATGCTCTTAAGATATACAATCAAATGCCGAAATCTGAGATGAACCCAAATCTACACATCGCATGCTCTATGATCGACATTTTCAGCGCCATGGAGAGATTCACAGACGCCGAAAATCTTTACTTGAAACTAAAAGCATCGAGCTCCGCATTCGACATGATCGCGTACAGTATAGTTGTGAGGATGTACATCAAGGCCGAGCTTTTCGAAAAAGCTTGCGCAGTTTTGGACGCGATGGAGAAGCAAAAGGACATCGTTCCGGATACTTATCTTTTCCGCGACATGCTACGCACCTATCAAAGGCGCGGAATGCTGGAGAAGTCGGCGAATGTCTATTATTGGGTACTCAAGGTTGGAATCGACTTTGACGAGGCCATGTATAACTGTGTGATCAACTGTTGCGGGCGCGCCTTGCCCGTGGATGAGTTGTCAAGGCTTTTCGACGAGATGATTCGGCGCGGGTATTCGGCTAACACAATCACTTTTAACGTAATGCTCGATGTCTATGGAAAAGCCGGGCTTTTCAGAAAAGCTAACAAGGTGTTTTGGATGGCGCGCAAGCTGGGTCTGGCCGACATTATTTCATATAATACCATCATAGCAGCTTATGGGCAAAGCAGAAATTTCAAGAGCATGCGGTTGTTAGTTCGAAGAATGCAGAGTGCCGGTTACCCTATTTCGCTCGAAGCATACAATTGCATGCTGGACGCGTACGGAAAAGAAGGCCGGCTCGAGGAGTTCAATGAAGTATTGAAAAAGATGAAGGAAGCAAAGTGCGATTCCGACCACTATACGTATAACATTATGATTAACATCTACGGGAAAAAGGGGTGGATCGAAGAGGCGGCCGATGTGCTTAGGGAGCTGAAACAGCGCGGTCTCGAACCTGATTTGTACAGCTACAACAGTTTGATAAAGGCGTATGGGATTGCTGGAATGGCTGAAGAGGCGGTTAAAATCGTGCAGGAAATGAGACGCGAAAAGATGAACCCTGATCGGACGACTTACGCCAACCTCATTACTGCTCTCCAAAGGAATGAGAATTTTCTGGAAGCTGTTAAGTGGTCTCTCTGGATGAGGCAGATGGGATGCCCCAAGTAGAAGTGCGCCATTCGAAGAGATTGCAGTAGGTGTTCATTTTCATTTCTACTGTTTTCCAGTTCCCTCGTAATCCAGGTGCGGTTCTCCGATCAAAACTGCAAGTTTTACTCTTTTTCTTATTGTTTGGGATGAAGCGATCGATCGATGATCGACCGTTGACGATTGATAGTTCAATTGTGCATCTGTATTTGTTATATGAGCATGTAGATATGTTTGAACTTCCATCTCAACTCTATTCCACTCCTGTTTCTGCTTTCTTATCCTGGATTAGTTTCAGTTCGGATCCTAAACTGTGTATATATGTTTTATATTTAACACTCGCTCTCTCGCGTCTGAGTTCGAGACCTGCTCTTGTATCGTAGTTCGCATTCGGTGGATGCCGATGAATGTTTCGGTCCGCACTTGGTGTTGATGAGGAACTTGTTGTGGCTCTCTGCTTTGTGCTTGATCTTACTTGTGCCCAAGGCTGATCAAACTGATGTTCTAGTTCCACCTGATATTCTAGAATCTTCTAGAAGCAACCAGGATGAGGAGGAGAGTTGCTGAGCTTGCAAAGTTTAGTGAGAGGGGGTAAGTGATTATTGGAGATCGATTACAACATGTTGAACATTTCAAAATGTTTAAAGTGCTCCATTTTTTCACAATTGAAACCCCTGGCTACATGAGAGAGATTGGATTTGGCCAAATTATAATTCAAAATATCAAATATATATATATATATATATATATATATATATATATATAAATGCATCTCCTCACACTAACTTTATGCTTCCTTAATAACTTAAAAAAAAAAAAGGAAAAAAAAACTAAATGCAAGCATTCCTTAATAAAATATAAGCCTAAATTTGTTCTAATTCTTTTTGCTTAATTTATTTTTAAAAAATTAAAATATTTTGTCTTGGTTATTGCAAAGTATAGTCCCAATTGGCTAATTGCCTCCCCCTTACTCCAACTCCATCTCCCTAGGTCACCAACTCCCTTTATTAATCATGTATATATATATATATATCTTATTTGGTAAATACTTCTTCTACACCCAAGTCAGATGTATATTTTATATTCTATCTATTCTGAGGTCGTGTAAATTTTAATGATTACTCGAAACGATTAGTAAAAAAATTTTCATCCTAGAATGAATGGGGTGTACATCGTACACCAGATTTCGAATGTACAGATAGCATTGCTTATTTAGTATATTTTTCAAATTTACTCAAATAGTTTTGTAATATTTGATTACTAGTTGGTGGGATTAATTTCATATAGTTTTATATAAACATATCAAATAATTGATATATATATTTTATAAAAAGCCCAAAATTGTTTATGTATATCCCTCTCATTTTTCATATATTATTTGAAATTTTTGAAAGAATATATTTGCAAGGGCAGTATAAACATTTTATTTATATTTTGTTAAAAAATAATCGTAAGTTAACGGTAACAAATCAGATGACATATATAAACAACTTAGAATTTTTGAAGGAATAAATATGTAAAATTAAGATTTATAAAAATATATTTATCATTCGATATGGTTACATAGTGCCGTTTAAAATTAACCCTATTCAAAAGCTAAAACTATATTAAACTTTTTGAATAAAAAATAAATTCACAAAAGAATGGATGTTGAGATTTTTTAAAAACACAATTTTTTTTTAATATTCTGACATGCAAATAGGACCAGTAATTTACTTTTTCAAAATTCACCCAAATTCACCCAAAAAAAAAAAACTTAGCATTAAGTTTAAATATTTTCACTAATTTGATCTCTAAATATTTTAAAAATTAACTCATCAATTATGTTTTGGTGTACATTCAGTACAATACTCAAAAGTACTGCATTGATTTAGGACAAATTACACATTTGGTCCTCAAACTCTCAAACAGGAGGATCTTTTGGTCACAAATTTTAATTTATTATAATTTTTAGCTCACAATCAAATTCAGTTAAATAAATATTAATATAAAAATAATATTATAATATTATAATTAATGGTATAGAAATAATTAATATACTATATTATTTTTATACCTACTCTTCAATATAATTATAATAAATTAAAATTTAAAATATTATTTAGTAATTTATTTTATTATTTTAGAAAAAAAATATAAATTATTTTTCGAACAGTCGCTCGATCTTGATAGGACAAAAAAAAAAACAAATATTTTTAACGAAATTTTCTTTCATCACAAATTATTATTATTATTATTATTATTTTAAAAAAATCTTATTATTGCACTGCAAAATTATCGGCAAATTAAAAATATAAAACACATTTAATATAATTAACAGCAGTAAAAATATAAATTATCAGATGTCTTTTCGGAGACATCTGATAAAATTGGAAGGATACAGAGAAGATTAGCATGGCTCCTGCGCAAGGATGATATGCACAAATCGAGAAATGGTCCAAATTTTTTTTCTCTCAAAAAAAAAAAAAAAAAAAACAAGCAGTACCTAATCCCCACGTGATGGAGAACCAAACATGGCCCCACTTCCATACCAAACTTGCAATTTGACCCAGATCTATTTCACCATTTTAGTATTTTCCTCACATGCATACACATGGCCATTAAAACATGGAGAGCATATCCTCGTCAGAGTCGAAGAAACTGGTCGACGAGACTGCGATGGTATTCGCAGACCCGTCGGCCGTTAACGACGACGCTGACATTAAGAAGCAAAAGTTATGCGTTTGGCAGAAGCAGCAGCAGCAACAGCAGGAGGAACAAGAGATAGCAGGTTTGATAGCGGAGCCATTCCGATGGGTCGCGATGCTGTGCCGGGAGCTGAACGCGACGTTCGTGCTCGGCGTCGTGCTCGTCTACGGCCTGAGCAACGGGTTCGCAGGGTCGTTCTTTCGCGTCGTATCGGACTACTACTGGAAGGACGTGCAGAAGGTGGAGCCGTCGACGGTGCAGCTGTTCATGGGCCTGTACTACATTCCCTGGGTTTTGAAGCCCGTCTGGGGCATCCTCACCGACATCGTCACCATCCGCGGCTATCGCCGTCGCCCCTATTTCATTGTCGCAGGTAAATTTTTTGAAAAAAATAGCTTTCGCTTATATAATCTTTATTACTATTTAAAATTTTCAAATTTATCTTTATAATCTCAAAGTACTCTTCTAAGCACAAAATTTTAATATTCATTAAACCTCTAGCCTGGGGAGTAGTTCACTAGAAATATATTAATGTATTGTTTGGTTTGAGTCTTTTATTTCAGTTTTGTTTTTCAAATACATGAGAAGGGGAGCGACCTTACTGAGAAATAAGTGTATCTCATCTGACTCAATAAGCGGCATCTGTAAATTATAATTCAAATCTACGATCAATCAGATCGACAATGTCCAGCTCACAACACTAACTCACTGACTGGAGATACTCAATAATTGGGATCACCGTCAACCCAAACGGCTCCCAAAATAAAAATCCACCCAATCCAATAAAAGAAACTGGCTGGAGATACTCAACAGCCGGGATCACCGTCAACCCAAACGGCTCCCAACACAGGAATCCTACTCAATCTACTATAGCTCACTGGCAGGAGATACTCAACAGTTGGGATCACCGTCAACCCAAACAGTTTCCAGAATAGGAATCCACTCAATCCCCAATAAAAGAAACTGGCTAGAGATACTCAATAGCCGTACCAATGAAAGGTCCTAGAACCCCGAAAGACTAATACCTATAACCCCAATTAAACAAGAACAGGCTATAGGCATAACCTTCTGTTGCTCTCGACCCGAGGAAGAAATAATCCTTGGAACCCAAATCACTCAACCCTCCTTTTAAAACAAGCTGGTGTAAGAAATAAGTTTGTTCTTGATTTAGAATAAACTTAATTAAAGTAAATATAATTTTAATTATTATATTAAATTTTAATTATTTTAATATTTTAATAAATTTAATTATTTTATTAACTAATTATCTAACTATTAAATAATTAACTAATTAATTTATTAAATTATTTGTAGTTAATTAAATTATTTATTAACAATACTCATTATTTTTAATTATTTTATCAATTAATATTTAGAATTATCTAATAATAGTTAATTAAATTAATTAAATTATTATTTAAATAATATTTTTATATTAATTAATTAGTTAAAATATTATTATGTAAAAATTATAATTATTTTTATTTTTACTATTTCAATCTAACTATTCAAACACTATTTTTCTTATTTCAGGAAATAACCAAATTTTCATCTAAACACAAAAATTAATTTTGTTTCTGCTTATTTTTAAACTTATATCTATTTTTAAAATAAACAGTTCTAATTTATATTTGAACCAAATGCAACCTAAATATTTTTAAAATTTCAAAGACTATATTAGATATTATTATTTAAGAAAATAAATATTAAATATAACTAATAAAAATATTATTTTTTGATAGTTTAAACTATTGGAGATAAGCAGTTATTATATATATAAAGCAGTTATTATATATATATATATATATATATATATATATATATATATATATATATATATATATATATATATATATATATATATATATATATGATTTAACAAATAAATAAATAAATAAATAAAAGGGAGATCGATTTTGTTCTTAAGGTGAAATTAATGTAGGTTTTTTTCTTTTTCTTTTTTTTTAAGGGTAGATATTGGTCAATTTATTGGTTTGACTCATATGGAAGAACCAAAAAATTTCACCATTTAGTCATCTTTAATTTTATATTTTCTCTTTTAAATTAGAAATTTTTGTATTTAAGATACAAATTAATTAAAATTTTAAAAATAAATTTTGGCTTCGCAAAATAGTAAAGATAGTTTCTCTAATATTTTCCTAGAATATTATTCTATTTCAATGTTGTGTGATAAAATTTTGCAATTTTTTTTTTTTAGGATTCAAATTTAGGATTTTTTGCTATAGTGTTCTAAAAGTTTAAGTTAGGTTGTTTTTATATTTTAGTTGAATTAAAATAAATATTTATAGTAATAAATGAAAAATAACTAATTTCATAATTTTTCGACAGGCATTTTAGGTGCGACAGCTGCGATGATAGTCTCATCGGTGGGTGGCCTCTCGGTGATCGCGGCGCTGGTGTGCCTCATCGGCATGACAGCGGCGGTCGCGATCGCGGACGTGACGATCGACGCGTGCATTGCGAGGAACAGCATCGAGAAACCGTGGCTCGCGCCGGACATGCAGAGCCTCTCCGGCTTCGTCTCGTCCCTCGGCGCCCTCGTCGGCTACTCCACCAGTGGCATCTTCGTTCAGAAGCTCGGCGGTCAGGTCAGCTTTTATCTATCTATCCAATCTAAGCTTTTAAAGAAAAACAGTTATTTTATGAATATCGTTGGACCGTTTGACCAGCATCAGATAATCTACATTTTTTTTTATTTAATTATAAATAATTAATAATTGATATGATTTTTTTTTTTCTTTTTTGGTGTAAAAATGAAGGGAGCATTGGGGCTTATGGCAATACCTGCATTGCTATTAATTTTGCTGGGTTTTGTGATTTATGAGCTGAGAACAAATCAAGTATCTGAGAAACATAAGGTAACTCCATTGCTCTTTTATTATTATTATTACTATTACTTTTGAAGTATATATATATATATATATATATATATATATATATATATATATATATATATATATATATATATATATATATATGGAAAAAGCTAAGTGTACATCTCATTTAAGATGTACATCTTACACCCCACCTATCTTAGGGTGAATTTTATTTATCATTTTGAAGTGACGAGTGAATAAATACCTATTCTAGAATAGAATAGATGTATAATTTATATTTCAAATAGAGTGTACATGTAGCATAACTCTATTTTAGGATAAAATAAGTAATTGTACCTTTTCCAGTTAGTGCCTAATTTTTTTTAAAGTCAATGGTTTATTGTCAACACTTTGAGTTGACCAGATTGCCAGCTGTCATGAATATATATATATATATATATATATATATATATATATATATATATATATATATATATATAATAATAATTAAGTATTGGTTATTTATTTATAAGTTATAAATAATTTCAACTTTCTCTTCTATGATAGTAGATACAGAAAACTAATCAATTGAATGGGGCTGCGGTTCATAATAAATCTAACGGCAAAAGGTCTAATATTATATCTAATGTTCAGATAAATTAAATCCAATCAATATCCGTGGGTGTTGTATCTATACGCTTTAAGTGAATTAGTTGTGTATTTCTAACCTTTCGAGTTTTGGGGATTAATGGTTAGCGCCAACGATCCGACAAATGGTATTAGGGTCAGTGGCACGAATTCGATTATTTATGAGTTAAAATAAATTCAATTTTCTATTTCGCAACTAGACTCAGAAGAATAATAAGATGAGTAATTATTAATAATTAGCGACAACGGTTCTTTTTTTTTGAAAAACTAAATATGTTTGAATAATTAATATATGAATAATCCTATAGTAGAGCATCCATAAAGTAGTAACTAGATAATATATTATATTTTTCAAATTTGTTATTTATTATTAATGTAAAATTTAAAATTTGACTTATAAACCACAATTATTTTTTTTTATGATCATTTAGAATGGTAGTTTGTATTATATTTATCCTCAATAATTAATGAGTCACTTTTTATACTTTCCCCATGTACACTCACAACTAAAGTTGTTAATTAGGATTATTATTTTTCATTATTCCTATTTGTTAGATAAGCATCAAAATTGGTAATCGTTTCGATTTTATATTTTTGATTCACCGATAATTTTACAGTTTCACAGTATAAATCAGATCCAATAAAAAAAAAATTCGTTAAAAAATATTCATTATCTTTTCTTTTGGCTTATCGAGATTATGCGATTGTATAAAAAATATAACTGTATTTTTTTTCTCAGATAGTGAAACACTTTATTTTCGCCGATAATTTATTTTCCACAAAGAGTTTTTTTTTTCGTAAATCTTTGTGTTCTTTACTTTCTGTCGTATATTTAGAATTTATTTATTTTGTGATTATTTTTTATTTTGTTTTTGTTTGTGCGCTCATCGTAACACTATTAATACCTCAACATTTCTTGAAAGCGAGAAAAAGATGTGCCCATGCTTCAAATAAAATTCTATAATAAAATATTTTTTCACTATATTCGTCATTTTTTTTATTATTTTTTTAGTACAATAATTATTTTTAGAGCAATTGGTTAGCACTCATGTTTTGAAGCATGGGATTGAACATTCCAAACTAAAAAATCTAAATTTAAATATTTATTTTAATTTTGCTATAAAAAGTCGATCATGATCATGAACACTACCAACTAAAGTTATAAATTACGGTATACTATATTTTCGTCATTTTTTTCACCCTTTTCTTACGGTACAATAATCACTTGAATCAATTTTTATACTTTCATATACAAATTTAAATATTTATTTTAGTTCTGTTATAAAAATCTTAACATTTTTGTGAACTTATAACAATCACTGTTAGAACAGTTGGTCAGTACTTTTATTTTGGAATCAGATGACTCGTTCAGAAATACAACATGTCGGAATATGTTGAAATACTCAGTAATCTTACATAACCCGATCCAAACGCCCCCTAAGGAAGAAATGAGTGACCATGCATGGTCTATTAACAATCTATTAAAATTAAAATGAAAGATTCTTACAAAACAGCAAAACAATATATATATATATATATATATATATATATATATATATAAGGGTCAAATGAAGTGTTTATGGATCTAAAATGGTTTAATCAATCACATAAATTTTTCTCTCCTTTTCAGGTGTGGTGGGATAAGATGGGCACAGCAATAAGAGGAATGGGAAAGACAATAACTTATCCTGCAGTGTGGAAACCATCCTTGTACATGTATCTTTCTTTGGCTCTAAGCATTAGCACACATGAGGGACAGTTCTATTGGTACACTGATAAAACTGCAGGCCCAGCATTTTCTCAAGTGAGTTTATATCATCTCAAATATGGCGCCAGTATTAGATGTAATCATGCGTGCAGGAAAATTCTGTGCGCAGGATATTAAACATTGAAAGTTTTAAAACCAAAGTTTCTCATTTGGTGTAGGAATTCATCGGAATAATCTATGCGATCGGTGCGATGGCGTCGATGATCGGAGTCCTCATCTACCACAAGCTACTCAAGAACTTGGCCTTCAGAAGCCTACTCTTCTATGCTCAGCTCCTCTACGCCGTCTCGGGCATGCTCGACCTCGTTTTCGTTCTCCGCTGGAACTTAAAGCTCGGTATCCCCGACTACTTGTTTGTGATCTTCGAGGAGTGCACCTCTCGAATCATATCTCGAATTCGGTGGATGCCGATGATCGTTCTGAGCACGAAACTGTGTCCCCTAGGGATCGAGGGCACGTTCTTCGCACTGCTGATGTGTATCGACAGCCTCGGCGCTTCGTCGTCGAAGACCGGGGGCGGAATTGTTCTGCATGCATTGCATGTGACGCGAACCGATTTTCGGAACTTATGGCTGGTGGTGTTCATAAGGAACTTGCTGAGGCTCTCTACTTTGTGCCTGATCTTCCTTGTGCCTAAGGCTGATCAAACTGATGTTTTGCTTCCACATGATATTCTAGAATCTTCTAGAAACACCCAGAAGGAGGAAGAGGAGAGTTTGGAGCTTGCAAAGTTTAGTGAAAGAGAGGAGGTGTAACTGTGTGTAAGGATCGAAAGAAATCAATCTTTGGTATCTTGTATGATGATTCTTTCATTACAAACTTCAAATCACTTTTGAGAATATATATATATATATATATATATATATATATATATATATATATAATTTTTTATTTTGTTATAATAAACTCAGAAAACTAATAAGTTGAATTGAATAAGTCAATAAATTAAGTGGAACTGCGGTCCACAATAAATCTAGCGGCAAGAGGCCTAACAATAGACCTAATGTCCAGATGAGTTGAGTCTAGTCGAGATTCGTGAGCGTTGTGTCTGTAACATTAAGTGAATTGGTTGTATATTTCTAACAATTTGAGCTTTTGAGATTAATGGTTAGCGGCAACGATCCGACAGAGCAATGTTCGAAGTGGCGTGAGGCTGTTTGGATTGAGTCACAATTAAGACCTGTAGACACTGTACCTTTGGATTGAGTAATTTGGATTGAGTCACAATCCGATGAGTTGAGTCTAGTCGAGATTCGTGGGCGTTGTGTCTATACCTTTAAGTGAATTGGTTGTATATTTTTAACAATTCGAACTTTTGGGATTAATGGTTAGCGACAACGATCCGACAGAGCAATGTTCGAAGTGGCGTGAAGCTGTTTGGATTGAGTCACAATTAAGACCTGTAGACACTGTATTTATACACTTTAAATGAATTAGTTGTATATTTCTAACATCACGTATTTTTTGAATTAATAATTAGTGTCAATAATTTGATAAATAGTATTGAAAAGATCATAAATGTCGGATCGTTGGCGCTAACCATTAATTCCAAAAGCTCGAGCTGTTAGAAATACGGAACCAATTCACTTAAAGCGTACAGACACAGCGCCCACGGGTCTCGACCGGACTCAACCCATCTGGACGTTAGGTCTATTGTTGGGCCTCTTGCCGTTAGGTCTATTGTGGACCGCAGTCCCACTCAACTTATTGGGCTCACCCAACTCAACTTATTAGTCTCCTGGACCTATTGTCACGGGCAGAAAGTTGGACCTATTTTTAACCCATAAATAAATAGCCAACAATACACTTTAAATAAATTAATTATATATTTTTAAAAAATTTATATGAAATGAAATGTAAGACATGTACCGTCCTTAAAATTAGAGAAAAATTTTACTGCTGATAAATTGTGGGATTCTTTCTTTATAAAAATTTTATTTCTAGTAGGATAAATTTTCAGTTTTTTCAAGTCATACTATTCATACATCCAAAATAGAGCGTAAGTACACTCAACACATCTGAGGATGAAAACTTATGCACTTGTCATTTCAAAATGACAAATAAAATTTATCCCACCCTAAGGATGGGTGGAGTGTAAGATACACATCCTATTTGAAATGTACAAGTAGCAATTTTTTTTTTTTTTTTTTTTTTTTTTGAGTAATGCTATTCTTACACTCGCTTTTGGGAGTACAATGTACATCCCATCCATCTTTAGGGTAAAATTGATGTGGTGTATATCATGCATTCCATTTGGGATGTACAATAGCAATACCCTTCTGAAAAATGCTACGTGTACATTTCATTTGGGGTGTACATCATACATTTCATCTATTTTAGGGTGAGATAAATTTTACTCGTTACTTCCATTTCATTTGGGGTGTACATCGTACATTTCATCCATTTTAGGATGGAATAAATTTCACTCGTCGTCACTTGAAAGTGACAAGTGGAGAAGTCTTCATCCTTAGATGGATGGGTGTATATCTTACACTCCAAATTGGATAAAAAAATGTTACTTGTACACACTAAAAGAGGTGTACATTTTATACCCCACTTATTCTGGGATGTGGTGAATTTTACTGGTCACTTTGAAATGATCATTGAAGCACACCCCACCCTTAAATGGATGGGATGTATATCATACACCCCGAAAATTTTCATATTTTATTTTAATTAAGTCCCTTAATTTCTAATTCTTTCAAGACAACTAAGAATTTTACCAAATTAATTAATTATTCTATTAAATATAACCATACTTTAGAGAAAATAAAATAAAATTAATTAATCGTTAATATCTAATTTAACTATAAAATTTAATAAATTTTTAACTTAATTAATTACAAAAAATTTAAGTAAAAATTTGTAAGTTTATAAGAGGTGCCAATTTGAAGGGTCTGTCTCACAATAAATCTATAGTTGAAGGGGCTCCGTAGATTTTTTACTTTGCACTTTTTATTTTTCCATTTTTACCCTCCACTCGCTTTTCTCTCACTTCCCCCTCCGAGCTCCGACCATCGACTCGACGCTCTCGCCGAAACCCTAGCGAGGAACTCTCTCTCGATCGCTCCCATCTCTTTCTCCGATCCACGAACGAAGCAATGGTGAGCCCCAAATCGATCTCTACCCCTCTCCGATCCCCTCTTCTTCTAAAAAATTCGATTTCCAGGTCACTTTTCCTTAGATTTCTAGGGTTTTTTGGGGTCCTTTGGGCTAGTTTCTTTGAACTAGTCTTAATTCCTTCTTTTGGGCTGTTTGATCTCGTTTTCGAGGAAATTTCATTCTTTTATTGTTTTGTTGTTTCGTGATTGTTCGTTTTAGTTGTTACTCTAGTCGAGATGAGGCGAAGATGCACGAAAAAGCTCAATTTTTTTAATTTTTGCGTAGTTGGTTGAGGAGCCAAGAGATTGGTGTGTGTTTGAGATGAATTTCTACGAACGATGGGTTATTTATAGTGTTTTGAATTGATATCTGATGGAGCGGAGAACTTCGAAGAAACAGTATGTAGATATATTGAACACAATTTAATAATAACGAGTTCTCAATTTCGGGAGAATCGGGAGCTGAACAAGCGATTGTTAGATGTGTTTTGGAACTTCCGTCTTTTGCGGATATTATGTTTTAAACAGATCAGTAATTACTTGCTGATGATGGTTGTAATTTCTGAAATAAGGGGTTCAGTGGCTTTAAACAAGCAAAAATCTTGAATAAAATGCTGTGCATTTTAATTTTGAGGCACTCTTTTTTACTTTGATCTTCTAGGATATGGCTATGAAACTAAGGGCGTGTTTTCGTTGCGCCTAAAGCCGCTAATCTGAATTTGGCGTAGAAGATGGGAGAGCGAAATCATCTCGGAATGTTGCTTTTGTGTCATAAACAATAATCTATGCTAACTAAGCAAGCTTATAGATTAGGATATAAATTAGGGTTTAAACGCCAGCGAATAGCTATTTTATAGTTGTGAATAATTTGAAATTTTGGTTGATGATATGATCTTCCAACTTACACAACATTTGAGTTGACGAGATAATCCTGACAAATAGTTTTCCCAATTTCATTAAATAGAGATTCAGAAGACTTGTTTTGCCTAACATAAGGAGGCGAAAGATTGTTAGTCAGATATCGCGGGCTTCAGATCACAATTATATACTCAGCATCGAGCTTTTTTAAATTGGTATTCTCCGTTTAGCCGGGCTGCTGAAATACTACTGCTTGTTGGATGTCCTCTCTAGAAACCGACTACTAGAAATAATGGTATATGAGGTAGAGAGCACAATTTTATGATGAGAAACATTTGTATTTGAAAAGCTTTTGCTTTTTACTTCCTGTTGGAGACTTTCTAGGTGTGTGGGATGCTCTAAAAGTCGGGTGTATAAATAAAGGATGTTATCATCAGCAACATTATATGGAAGATTCTACTCATTTTAGTTGGCAGACCTTTTTATGATTTTCTCCCTCTCAATCGCAAACAAGAGAAGAAAGAGGCAGTGAACGAATTTATTGAACTCGTTGGTTTGACCACAAATTGGTGAACAGCAGGATGGCTTCTGCCGGCCTTCGTGAGCAGATTCTTTTCTACTATTTGTAATTAATGCATTTCTTGGTCCGCAGGACTTCTATGAGAAACACAATATTTTTCTCATATATTAGATTTAAATATTGCTATCACGCTTATTTACGTTTGATTGTGTGATGAGGCAACATATAATTGACACTTAGTACTCAATTACTATCTTTAGCCTGAAAATGGCTTTTTGCTGCATCCAAATCCTGGAACCTTGATTGTGCTTGATTTTGTGAAGTTTCCACTGCTGAGTGGTCGTTGTTATTGCAGGCCAATAGGCACACAATTATTCTGATGCAGACATCTCAAAACAGGGCAACCAGAACATTCATGGATTATAATTCGATTAGTCAAGCCATGGATGGTAGGTACATTCAGTTTTCAAACAACAGCTCATTTGCAATTTTAAAGTTTATTTTCAATTGATTCTTTATATTATAGAGGACTCATTAAAATGCATGTGTTAAATAATTCGGCACGCTATCCTTGACTGAGATATAATTTTACTGTACTGGAATTTAATAACTTTATCCTTTTTTTATGATACAGGTCTTTTTTCATTCTCATTGAATCCGTCGATAGTTCTTAATTTTTCTTCTGTCTCTTGCAGAAACACATAATTACTGACTGAGATCTAATTACTATAATATTCGTTTGGTCATTGACCTGATTATTATTAATATTTGCTATTGTATTAGAAAGAGAGAGCATATCAGATTCGGGCGAGAGTTGGCTCTGTTGATTTGCAGATTAACCTATTATCTCTTTTCTTGCTACCAACTAGTGGTAATTCATTTCAGTAAAGAAGTAGCAGCCTCAGCGTACCTTTAGCATAGAGTAGTAGGCTGTAAGAGAGGAAAATGGCAAGTGCAAACTTAGTGAGGCTTAAATTAGTCAGGACCCCAATAGAATCACAGTTGTTTGCACATAGTTTCATTAGCAGTAAATGACACAGAGCTCTGCGAATGAAACGCTCAACAGTGTCAAAAGCAATGCAGAAGCATGCTCTATTCACATTCTCATATTACCTATCGGCCATAGTAATGTGTTAAAAATAGAGCATTGATTGAGTTTGTATTATTCAAAAAATATAGGCTGTATACTACATTAGATGTCCGTACGTACGATCTGAAGAAACCATGTACATGTTTTCAGTAGCAGCGGCCTTATGAAAGTAATCGTTGGCTTCCTAAAATGATGATTGAATTTAAAGTTTTTCTTTAATTGGCAGGTATCTGTGGGCTTTACGAAAGAAAACTCAGGGATATTAACCCTACTATCCGGAACATAACCTACGACATTGCGGACCTATACAACTTCGTCGATGGCCTAGCCGATCTAAGTGCACTGATGTGAGTAACTGCCAGCTATTAAATACATAAAATGCCGCATTGTGCGCTAATTTTATGCCACTTAGAAATTCTTTCTCGTTCAATTTGCAGCCACGATCACTCGATTAATGCCTACCTCCCATACGACCGGCAATGGATAAAACAGAAGATATTTCAACACCTGAAGAAACTGGCCCAACAATAAATATCACGGGCGGCAATTTGTACCATTCCTACAACGCAGTAAGCAAAATATACAACTTAATAGGTAATACGAATTTTTCTTCTTGTCTTTGATATATATGTGTGTGTATGTTGTTGGGGATTTGCCCATGTTAAAAATGCTTCAATTTGGATGAGCTTATTCAGAACTTAAGCTTAGTGGTTGCTTGTCAATATCTCTATGCATTATGTAATTGAGTTGGAGCCTGTAATAGTAAAGAAGGAAGAGGCTTGATTGTTGTTAAGATGGGTCAAGATACTCTACTAAGATTGGCATATTTTAATGCATTAATATTAAAGGGACTATTTTCTAGATTCTAAGTTTGCTTCACTGCTTTCTGATTTTGATAGTGTTCAAAGATAGAAAATGTGTAACTAGGTCCCACTCATTCCTGAGTTTAAATCTAGCTATGTAGCTCAGTTACTTTTGAGTCTTAAATAAAGTTCCAGTTTGAGTTTAGTTTGTGCTCGAGCTTTTGAAACATTTTTGGAGCTTAATTTTAAAGCTTTTTAAGTAACTTGTGTTTGATTCAATTAGTACCAGGTATGGAATATGTAATCAAATATTACAACAACCACAGAATATGATTCCATGGCCACAGGAGAGGAAGAACTCAAGCCTCAAATTTCAAGATAAATGAAATTGCAGAAAACATAATTGGGTATTCAGATGAGCCAAAATTTATGATTCGACAAAGTGCGTAACTCCACTTTCAGATAATAAGGGCAAACTTCATAAACAACAATACAGAACAATGAAAAAAGTCAAAAAATAGTTTATATCCATCTAATAACTCTGCAGAGAGCAATAATATACTTGAGGGTACAAAATGCATCCGCATCCAGAAAGAGTGTTCATTAAACAGGACATGAAACATGCTAAGAAAAAGTATCTTTGAAACCAGTAATACACATCAAGCTTCTTAACTTTCGTAAAAACAACTTATGTTTATCCAGAATCTACCAAAACCAACAAGGAGAATGGGTCAAGGATAATGGCTCAAACTGAAACTACTCGTTCGCTTCTTCGACCATTGGTTCGGGAACACTGATTTGTTTCTTCCGAAGAGTGAATAAGGTGTCCTGCTTCAGGGCCTCAGGTGCCATGATCATGTGAATGCTCTGATCCAACTCCTTAACCGACGCCTCCAGCTCGATGGCTTTCTTACCCGACATCCTGCATCACAGCCGACAAATAAATATATAAATAGAAATTTTGGAATCAGAGTTCTTCCTCTATTTATTTTGGCGTAACGAAACAACACAGTATATTTCCAAGTAAGAAGACGGAGGACCTCAATGTGTGGTGCCGAGCCTCTCTAGCGACTCTAACTTTCTCGATCTTCTTGATAGCCTTCAGCGTGTTCTCAGTAACATTCCTGTCGTACCTCTCCGGCCTGTTTCTCTTCCTCTCAAACTCGAAGGTCGTGTCCTTGCCATAAATAGCATGTATTAGATTTTCCTTCGATGCATCTTAAGTTCTTAAGAGGTCTTGCTACAACGAGAAGAAGATATGCCGAGAAACATTTCTTACCTGCGCCATGTCCTTCCCATGTGCGCGCCTGTAAGCCTTTGTCCATTTAACTTTACGAGGATTTCTTTTCATTTTGAAGTTCTTATGGCATTTGGATCGGCAAAACCGAAAGATCTGCAAAGAGGTAGTGGTCGAAATCATGCATGAAAATCGAGAAAAACAACACAGTTATATCTAATGCAAACTTAAAAGAAGATCGATCAACCGATGTCTATTAACGTATTGTGCGCAACAACCACAACTGCATTGGCTATAAACAATTGACACTACAAATGCCTTAACACTCGCACCACTTAATCCAAAAACAAATAATCATTAAAAGCTAACTTTATGTCACTTTCGATCATTTGTTTCCTAGAATTTTTTATCCTTTTTTCAAAAAAAGTATATATGCAGCCAAGCTAGGGTATGGGGAGAATACACACGAATTTTGGGTAGTTTAACTAACTCGCTGGAAATAACATTTTTGTACGACTCAACGAGCAATGCAAGAATTAAAATTAAGCTCTCGGTAGATTATGTTACAGTACAACAAAGTGCTTCTGTACAAGAACAAGAAAAATCAGAAACTTAAATGATGCCCAACAAGCCTCAGCTGGTGGGCGCAGCAACGCATGTTGTTTTATCACGCACAGAAGTCTACAATACTGGATGGACAAATAGTACTCTGCCACATTAGTAGAAACCGCAGAGAAATACCGGCGAAAACTTGTTGTGCGCTTAAGGACAACAATCTTTTCAAGATATCACATAAGAACACAATAAGTGCTAAATCCTTCGAAAAAACAAGGAATATAAATAAGAAATTGACCCAACCTTTGCGTCATTTCGCACAAACTGAATTCCGTGCCCTGGATAGATGGTTGATGAACAAAACCAACACTTCTCTAACCTCATTGTTTATCTGAGTCGAGAACCTGAAATAAGAATTCGGTGCTTAAATTGCCGAACGGAAGTATCAAGCAATTACAGATACCGGCAATTAAAACAAGTATTACTAATGCACGATTAATTTTTCAACATTACCTAGCAGCAGTTGCAGGAATCTAATGCAGCACACTCAAGTTTATAGGACAGTAAGCAAGAATATTAAACATCAGAAAAAAAAAAAAAAAGAAGCAAGCTTTGGAGCAATACTCTTCACATAATAGATTTTCGCACCAATCTCTATGTGCGCATGGCAGAAAAAGAGAAACATTTTTACGTTACATACTCCCTAGCAAAAAGTTTCAGCATTCTCAGTCACTCGAGTGACCGAACAACTCCAGTTAGAATGTCCTTCGAAACTAAGAAAAGCATACCATCATACCCCTCCGGTTCGACTCTAGAAATCAATGCGTCAATCAATTCGCTTCCTTTTCTTCTTCTTTTGAACGGGTTGCGCCAAATAGCCTTAATATATAAAGCTCATTACCTAATTAGTCATCATTATTTCTGTTCAAGATTACATGATTATTTTATATTCAAGGAAGGTAATGTAACCTCTCTATCTAAAAAGTGAGAGAATATACAAATACAAATCTCAAATCTCAATTCCAGCCTACCAAACAGAAGAAATGTAAGCAACTGTATAGAACCAGACAGACAGGTGCAGATACGACTGCAGTATTTGCAACTACACTATTTTTACAACTACATCAAACCAAACCAAACGGCACCTTAATGTATTCGAACAAAATATCTGTTTTAGTAAATATAACTAAAATTAGTCATGATTCATGCACAAAAATTACAACTTGATATGATTAAAACCACATTAGACTACCAATTAGCATCTCGCATCCTGGGAGCTTCTGAGACCTGCAGTTCTTATTATATATAATTTAGCTGCAACATAAGAACCAAAGATAAGATATGCATGTAATGAATCATGGCATCATTAATATATGGCGCGGTTATTTGATTAAGTAATGAAATAGAATGAATTTCAAGCATTTGAAGCAATTCGTACAATTCACACAGCAAAAGAACATGTTTTTGCATACCTAGAATTTATAATTTATAATCGATATCGTTCATTTTGAAATAAATTAACAAAATCCCCAATTCAGAAATTGAGGGGCTCCCGATTTATTATTACCACACACAAAAAAAAAAAAAAAACAAAACACAACGCTTAAAGAGATCTAACAAATCAAGAAAAATAAGACAAAAAATAGATCGATAAACCCTACCACCTCAAGGGGAAGCGAAAAGAAAAGAAAAGAACTAACTAGATCCACAAATTACTCAAAAAAAACACCAAAAAATAAAAAACAAGAACACAAAGCAGAGATCGTATATCCAACGAAAGATCGAACTCACCTGGTCGGAGATAATCGCGACGAGAATCGAACGGAGAAGAAGACGCCGCAGAGACGGGTTTTTAGGGTTTCGGGTGGGAGGGGAGGGGAGGGGGTTTGGGCTCTTCGGGGTGTTAGGGTTTTTGTTGTGTGCGGTATTTAAAAAATAATTAAAGCCCCCTTATATAGTTTATTTAGTATGTATTAATTTTATAAACATGTAAACATATCAAATAACATATACACCCTTAAAAAATTTAAATTTTTTTATATTTATTTCAAAAGGTTTTTTAAAGTTATTTCTATATATTCCTCTCTGATTTATTATCATTTATTTATTTTTTATTTTTTAACATAATATAAGTCAAATATTATTTTTGTCCTTTCAAATATATGCAACTTCTATAATTAAGTATAATATTTAAAAAAATAAAAAAATAAATTTATCTTACTCACTAACTAAAATTAAATTTAAATATTTAACCTATCGTTAGCTATATTTTTTTAACATATATAAATAACTTAGAATTCATAAAAGGATAAATATAAAAATTTAAATTTTGTAAGGATATATCTGATATTCGACATATTTATAGATATCTGTATGAAATTAGAAAACTAAATTTTAAAAAATAATTTTTATTATTTTTAAGAATAAAAAATATTTTGACATAAATTAGAATAATGATAAATTTATATTTAGATGCATTCAGAAATATTTAGATGACATAAATTAGAAAATTTGGCATCATAATAGAGATCAACAACATCTTCAAATTTGGCAACACTAAAATTTGTTTAAAACACAACAAAGCATCTGAATTGGCAGTTCATCAAATTCGGCAGCTCAGATGCAGTAAAACAAATGTAGCATAGTTCGCAGTTATCACACTTCGTGGGACGAGGAATACGCTACAATGTTGGTATCAGTACAGATGTTATTCGACGATCTGCGGAAACGCGACGGCAAGAACCAAGTGTTTGTTTGATCTGGGATGCAGAGTTCGAAAGGAAAGTTTAGGAGTCGTCGATCTGGGACGGTGAGGGCATCGGGCTCCCCGACAAGAACGCCTTGAAGAGAACGAGAGCCTGTTTAGGTCGATGCAGCGGAACCTCGTGACCAGCTCCGCGTACCGTCACGAATGTGAGACCCTTGTATACTTGTGTCCATCCACCAACCTAAATTGATATGAAAAAAGAAAACTGAGTGGATAATTTTACATGCATGAATGTGAGTGAAAAGTTTATACAAATTACAGCAATGTGAAATGTAGCATATATGAAACTGCACGGGAAAGAGATTCCGTACCTGACCGTCGTCATCATACCACGCATGCCAAGGAGTTACAGTCGGAAGCTTGAGTGAATCAACATTATATCGGGTCGAGGTTACCGGAATTACTGCATCGGTATCTCCGCTGACATTTTGATTTAAAATTAGAAAATTGATAGTAACAATGCCATTAGAAACTTTTCGGCAACTAACAAATGAATTTGCATGCTTATTCAGTAACTACGGCCTAATCAATAACCAGGATAAAAATAAAAAGAAGGGATAGTTCATTGCTCAGTTTTCTCTCATCTTTCTTTCAAAAAAGAATGAACGATAACAGTAATGAGGAGTTACTGTCACTAAAACATCAAAAAATTCTAGGAGAAGTTACAAATGGGGTGCAATCCTGCATATTAAATGGTTAACAAGAGATCATTGTTTAGCAAATATGCGCATGCATGAGTAAATCAAGCAAACCGAAAGGAATCAGCTACTTCCTAAGCTTAATTACCGAAGGGTAGTTTTTTTTTAGTAAAATGTCTATATATACAGGACCTAATGACAACTAGTGAGAATGTAAATCACCTGAACATCCAAATGCGAAGGCCATGGCGTATAAGTTCATGGTAGATATGCAGCACGGATCTTGGAGAGTCCTTCCAATTTTCATTAACAAGATCGCTGCAAACAAAGTAAGCTGCAGGACATCAGAAAGGTAATACTTCATCGATTGAATAGGGTAGAAAACCATAATAGAACCAGGGGAAGTACTTCAGCACATGATTAATGTACTAGTAGATTATACATTTATATTAGTGACATCACTGAATGTTCATAGTGTCCTTTTTGGAGAGATTGGTTGCAATTGATTCTTCCAACAGGATAATGCAAGAGACCATTCGTTGTTATGTGTAATAGCAATAACTAATTGATAGGAGATCTATATGTCAGAACTTAGATCAGATTATAACTGGAGTGTCGACTTTATCGGCTATATTTCACAAACTTTTACCTGCAGGTCACCCAATTAGACGGTGCAACAGCTGGATTAACATGAAGTGCTTCTTGAACCTCCGGTAAGTTGAAATAAACTGTTGAGTGCTTCTCGGTGCATGGATCATACTTCTCTCCGATTTTTCCAACTGACTGTTAAAGCATTTCATAATTCATAAATCAGCAACGGAAAAAATGGAGTAACTTCAGTTATACCAAAGGTACAACAAAAAGGCAATAACTCGAACCAACTTTTCTTTCTTCTTTTGTTGTAGCTAACACACACTACTGAACTATAGGCCAACCAGTTAAAGTGCTTGTTTAGCCCGACTTCTAGAACAACTTCTCTACTCCAGATAACGGAAGATCCAAAAACCAAGTGGTTGACTAATAAAATTGTAGCGCTACTGCGATGGAGAGAAGCTGGGATGAGATTTTTGGTCCCAAACGCAAAAGCTTCAAAATCTTCTACTTCTACCTCAACAAGAATCAGTTGGGGAGACTTCAAAGAAATAGCAATTCTGCACTTTTGAGAAGCTCTAGTCGGGCCAAACAAATACCAAGTACTAACCAAAACACAATAAATTAGACTAGCAAAAACGGAAATTCATGCCTCATGGTATGAAGGCTTGGTATGTAAGCCTTACATGCAATCTTTTTAGCAATTTATTCCTCGAGAAGGTGACACTAGAAGTGCAGGTAGGTGTAAAAATGCTGTACTGATCGATATTTCCAAGTTCTTCATTAGCAGCTTCAAGAACCTTCTCGCATTCAGAAGAGGTATGCACAAAAGATTGAAAGTCGCAGAACAAATTCAGCTTCTTGTATGTTTGATCTGAAATCATTCCTGCAGCCCACATAAATTGGAAAATGCCATAGTGATCGCGGAAATCATCCGTCAGAGCATTTCCAACCTGTAATGTTTGATGAAACGGGTCATACTATTTGACCATCTTTTCATTCGAAAAAAAATTAGAAAAAGAAATTTAACCTTTTTAACTCATACCATGTATCCCTTCAGGTTGATTGAAAGGTCTCCTGTGAGCTTTTGATAAATCACAATGGCCTGAGCCAACTGAGGAACATAATGCCCTAGAAAATAAACGTAATAGAAAACAGTTAGTTTTTAAGAGCAATCGTAATGTTTCCAATTTGCTTTTTGACAAAAAACTACAATGGAAATGATCTTTGATTCTTTTCATTATCTTGAACCTGCATAGCTCTCTCCAGTCAAATAGAAGTCTCGTCCTTTGTACTGCGGAAATCGCTCGAACCACTTCTTCAGGAACTCCAAGGAATCCCTAGCTTCAGAGCGGAAAAGATAAAATCAAGAGTAGAATGTTAATACACAGAATATAGCCATTTCACTCTGCAATCAAAGGCATATATTATTGAGAAAGAAGGAGAAAGAGAAAGCTCTACCAGTCCTCGCATCCCCATTGCTCAACACATCTTGAGAATTGTTCGAGTACGAATAACCAACTCCGACAGGGGAATCAACAAATAACATATTTGCAACTGCAAAAAGAATTACACAAGTCGAAGCATGATCAGTTTTTCAGCCACTGTTAGGGTCCTAGAAGGAAACTGAGGCCCACAAATTTGAAGCACTATATATAAAGATAAAAGTGAAAAGAGGAGAAGGATAAACACACTTACGAAAGGGTAAATTACATATTTGGTACCTAACTTTTACTTACCATATAAACGTCCTTAGAGTTTCAATTTTACCGTTTAGCCATGAAATTCATTCTGTGTAAGAATTAAGCCTTCTAATTAGTCTGCCATGAGAAAAATGCCAAACAAGAATGCCGTTAAAATTGAAAGATCAGGAAATGCCATATCAGCAAACTCTAAAGACGATGCTGAATATGCAACTTTTTTTTGTTTTAACAGCAGACTATCAGATCGATTCAATTGTAAATGCAGGAAAAACTCCAGGCTAAAATTGTTAAAGTCAAAAATATGGGAAAATAATTGAAATAGGGACGAAGTTTGTAAGAATACTGGCACTGGCCCAGAAGAATGCCACTCCTATGAGTTGTTGATGCATTGTCATAGATACGGTAGAGGCCATTTGTGACGCTCCCAGTAGTCGATGAGAAAGACATTGTGTTGTGGGTATAAGACGTCTTAGTATTCTAATATTAATAACTGGACTTAAGCATTTTGGGTCGGTGGATTGAACCCGACGACGACGAGTTATTAATGCTATTGGGCAGGATTGTTATATTTGGTATTAGAGCCAGTTTGCCTGCCGAAGTCTGAGATGGGTCTCAAAACGTCTGGTAATTTTGGGCTAGGAAATGGGACATGACGAGAATGTCAGGGTCTAAAGAGGGAAAGACTGTGACGCGCCAATAGTCCAACATTAGATGGGAGCAGAACTTTGTACCAGTGGTTTGAGAGCCAACAAATTATTAATGTTAAACCAATTATTGGTTCATCAGATCAACAACCCGACGTATTGCAGCGGTCTCGGAGCATTTTCCCAGTTTGTAGTTAGCCCATCACAAAAGTATGATTGAACAGCTACAACATGGTAAGATGAGCAATTTAAAGAAGCTGGTGAAACAGTAAAACAGTAATACCCCAATTCATTAAACATGGCGATTTCTTGCACTTATCTGATCAAGTAAGTAATAACACAAGTAGATAAAAAGGACAAAATTGTTGGTATTACCTTGATTCCAAGAATAAGGATTGAGATGTAAACCCTTCCCATCTGCATTGACATGAAAAGGCCCAACTTCCTCTGCCACTCCATAAGCAATTGAAGAACATCCGGGCCCTGCAAAACCACTAGCTTCATTGGTAACCCAAAATCTCCACCCACAAAAGGCAAGTTCTTGCAAAAATTTTGATTAGGATATGAAAACTTAAACTGAAACCACTTCTATCTGATGCAGCAAATCAAACAGTGTGTGTGTGTGTTCAACATAAAAAATCCACCAAAAAGACAAAAAAAAGAGGAACTCCTTTAAACCTGGAACTACAAAATGGTTATCTGATGCAATAATTCGAACAGTATGTGTCCAAAATAGGAAATGCTCCAAAACCAACTTCAAAAAAAAAAAAAAAAAAAAAAAAAAAAAATCCCAATTTTACCATTAAAAGTTAAAATTTTGAGTTACGATTTATAACAGCAAAATCATAGAGTGTGTTTCGACATGAAAAATGCACAAAAAATAGTACTTTTATCATCACAAGTTCATATTCTGAGGCTAAACCATAACGATTTACAACCAAAATCCCCCAAAAAATAGGGAAACAAAGAAAGGTTTTTAACCAAATCAATTAAACTGAAACCTCTTCTTTCTGAAGCAATAACACAAACAGTGAGCGTGCAATATCAACACTCCCATTAAATTCAGCAAAAGCGCCAAAACCAACGTCCAAAAGTACCATTTTCTCATCAAATTCACAACCCAAATCCCCGAAAAACAGGTAAAAAAAGAACAAAAAACCCACAAAAAAAAAAACGAGAAGCGATTGTAAAAGTGGACGCCACCTCCATTGAGCCAAAGAACGAGGGGCTTCGAATTCGGGTCCTCAGCAGCCTCGAAGAACCAGTAGAAGAGGGCTCGGCCATGGCCTTCGTGGACGGTGACGTAGCCCGAGTACTGGGCGAAGCTGACGTTGGCGGATTGCCCCGGGAGCTCGAGAACCCTATCGTTCTCTTGCTGCTGCTCCAATGGCGATCCCGCTACGGCGACGAAGGCGGAGGAGACGAAGACGAAGAGTAAAAGGGCGAGGAAAGGGAGAGGGAGAGGTAGAGGGAGAGGGAGGAGGCGGAGAGATCCCATGGCTCCTCCTCTTCTCCTCCTCTCTCTCTCTTTTTTTTCTTTTTTTCTTTTTTTCTTTTTTTGGTTGGAGAAAAAGTGGTGGGGGCTTTTTTATGGGTCATCTTGGAATTATATATATATTATATATATATATATATATATATATATATATATATATATATATATATATATATATTTGGATTAATTTTATATATTTTTATCTAAATATATCCAATAATATATATTTTTTTATAAAATTTAATTTTTTCATTTATATTTTTTAAATTTTAGACTGTTTATATATATCACTCTGGTTTGTTATCGTTAGTTTACTATTTATTTTAAAAAAATATAAATAAAATATTAATTTTATCCTTACAAATATATTTTTAAAAAAATTTATTATTAAAAAATATATCTATAATATCTAAAAAAATAAACTAATAAATTTATTATACTCACTAATTAAAATTAAGTATTTAAACTATGATTAATTATATTTTTCTAACGAATATTGACGATAAAAATATATATGAATAATTTAAAATTTTTGAAATAATAAATATAATAGTTTAATTTTATAAAAATATATTGCTATTAATATGTTTATAAAAAATTATATGAAACTAATTTTTTTGTTGTTAAATTAAATTTTTTCTTTTTATTTTTCTTTAAAAATTATGAAATACACAATGCATAATTTTTTTTTGTATTAGAGGCAAACTTTTATTTTAATTATATTTTTTATTTTTAAAAATAAAATTAAAATAAAATATTTATATATTCAAATAAATTATAAATTTTTTATTAATATTATATTAATAAATATTTTATTAAATAAATTAAGAACATGGGACTAAACAAAATATATATATATTTTTTTGGTGGTCCACATGGGGCCACATAGGTAGTGTACTTGGGCTTCAATTTTTCAACCTAAGTAAAGTTGAAAAAATGTATATTTTCAACTAATTATATTATATTATGTTGTTGAGGTACGAAATGAGATCGAAATTGAGAACAAAAATTTTTAACTCAAATATATATTATAAATTTTCATTATTTAAATTTTAAATTATTTTAAATATAAAAAAATTATATTTTGTAAATTAAGACTTTAATATTTATTTCAAATTTTTATTCGGTAATAATATTGGCAATCCAATTTATTATTTGTAATTCTGTTCGCGTTTCGCTCGTTAATAAATAAGTCAAACACGAGTTAAATTTTTTAACTTTATATATTAACGAGTCAGCTCATGCTCTGCTTATTTAATAAGCAAACAAATACGAGCCAGTTCCCGATCGCTCATGTTCGGTTCGTTAGCAGTCCCACATATCCGACAATTAAAATTTTAATTTAAATATAATTTTATCTGATGTAGTTGAGCCTGCATGTAATTCTAACTGTAGAGAGCTAAACTTGAATTAAATATTTTATGTAAATTTCTATGCAATTAAAATTATAGGGCAGTTGCAATTACGCGTAACCAAACAGCCCATTAAATCCTTTCTGATCAAAAGTACTAAACTTTACCGAGCTCCTGTAAATTATCAAAATACAAATATCAGCATTCCAAACTTTTATATATATATATATATATATATATATATATATATATATATATATATATATATATAGTCTGGCTAGAATACTATCGATAATACAAAATAATTGGTGCTATCAAGTTTTCAGCCGTTCGATGAAAAGATATGCGATTGGGATTATAATGGTCCCCTAAGATTTTTACTATTCAACCAACCACCTAATAAATCCTAGGGAACCACTATAATTCTAACTGCATATTTTTTCATCCAACGGCTAAAAACTTGATAGCACCAATTATTTGTGATTTTTTTATCATTAAATTTATATTGAACTTTGTATTTTTTACTTTATCTTTCTTTTTTTAGTTGAATTTATAAAAATATAAATCTCAATACAAATTTAATAATAAAAAATTTATAAGCATGAATGAATTTGTATTTTTAAAAGTATTTAAAATGGATCATAAACGACTATAACTAACCAAATGACGAGACTCAAAATAAAAAAAAACAAAACAAAATCTTTTCAAAAATAATCTAAAAGTGTAAATTCAGAGATCTAATAATTAAATTTGGATTCCATACTCAAGTAGACAATTTTGCATTCTACGTGTAGATCTTGAAAAGTATTTTTCGAATTGAAATTGCACACTGAAAATAAAAAATTATCGAACTTAATGGGACGTTTCTCCATAAATTCTAACGCTAAGTTGGGGGTATCACTAGTTATATAATCCCTGGTATTATTTTTTGGGTAACTCTTTCCATTATTGAATTCATTTTGAGTATTTCATATTATAAATTTGACTCACTCATACAATTATAATTCTTTTCAAACACCAAAAAAAAACCAAAACTCATAGTTTCATTCCATTCAATGGCTTTGCATTGTATACTAATAACAAGTAAATACAATCTCATATCAGAAAGATATACATACAACATCTTGCAGTTTTTCGGCATTCATCGCGCTTCATGGGACGAGCAACACACTAGACGGTCTGGCCCACGCATGTAACTATCAGTCCTACTAGTAATAGTAACTCGTTTGGTCTAAACCATCGGCTCAAAATATTTAAACTCGGTTGTTATTATTAGTGTCCATGATATATTATATATTCAATTACAGTTTTATTTTCATCCGATATGTAACTACTAGGGTGTCATAGGCTCTCCTCGTTAGCCCAATCACACACCAGGCGTTTTGAGACTTGTCTTGCTAGCTTTGTCATTCAGACCCTTATATAACACATTATCTTGCCATTCAGATCCTAATTCAGTCGAAACTTGTCACACACTTTCGGCTGGTGATTGACTCTTATACCAAATATAACAATTCGGTCCACTAACAATAATAACTCGTTGAGTACAAACCACCGGCCCAAAATACTTAAGCCTAGTTGTTATTACTATTATTTATAGTCTCTTATATACTCAATAACAATCTCATTTCCATCCGATGTAAAACTATTGGAGTGTCAGAAAAATATGAAACTCCTAGAATTTAAAACAGTCGTATATAGAAGATATAATAGGGCTAAACCTCTTAACCCGACTATACATTTTGGGCGGTGATTAAATTCAAAAAATTAAGAGGGTTCAGCGTGCTAGAGCTGGGTGACCCTCTGGAAAATGAGGCGTCACACACATGAGCCAAAAAAATAAAAACATGTGGTACACTCAGATGCAGGAAAAGAACACCTAAAGATAGAGAGACTTTAGGCGGAAACGGTAGAGATGCGGGGCGTAACTTATGCGGTCGTGAGTACTGCACTCTCCCACTACATGAACCGACTAATAACATGGGCTAACAAGAGATTGCTATAAATTGTAAATTTGAAGCCTCTAATAAGGGTCTTACATCCTTAAATCAAGATCATTTATTACTTTCCACTGCAATCTACAATTTTTTCTATTAGTATAATTTGTAGCTTATTTATTCATTTATTTACAGCTTTCTTTACAACCTCTTAAGAGTAGTAGTTTACTTATAATTCAAGCTTTCTGTTACTTAATACAATCGATTCGGTTGTTTTAGCCGAGTCTACTTATTTTCTACTTTTTTTGGATCGTTTGTTCAGAACTTAGTTGAGTCGATCCCTTTTCAACCGAATTGCTTGATTCCTAAAAACGTGGTACATTCGAAGGTCAATCTAAAGACCGATCCATCTACAGAGAGTGATCTCAATCTCGACCTTGATCTCATAACCAGATTCAGATCACCTCTGATTCAGTTTTTGTCCAAACACACGCAACAGAAGAGCCAAGCATTTTATTCACCCCAGCTGAACATAGTTTCGGCTTTATTTTATCGCACGCGATGAGACAACGAATGTGTACGAATATTCAGGAATCGTCGATCAGGGACAGTGTGGGCATCGAGCTCCCCGACAAGAATGATTTGAAGAGAATGAGAGCTTGTTTCGGTCGATGCAGCAGAACTTCGCGCCCTGCGCCCCGTACCTTCGATCAACATTAAAAATCGATAATGTTATGCCCTTTCTGATTCTAAATGAACAAGAAACTTCATAATATGCTAGAAAGAACTTTGCTCTTCCTACCGAAGGCGAAGAACCACCGAAATTTTTGCTGGCAGATTAGTTTTAATACAAGAATAGAGCAGAGAATTCCATGGCTAGGTGTTTATTGGAATGGCAGACTGAACCAAATTTTTTGGCTCTACAGTTTTCTGAACTGAACAGACTGAACTATTACTCCAAATCGAAAACAAAAACAACTGGTTCGGTCGGCAATTCGGTTTTGATTGAATAGATTCAAGTTGTTTTAAGAGCTTACAGATATTGAGAACAATAAGAAAAAGAGATTGTTCAAAATGCACACTGAGACCTAATAAAAGAATAAAAAACAGAGATTAAAGAACAAATTGAACTGTTTCAACATTCATTTGCAACTGTAGACATTTAGATCATCAGGTAAGCCTACAAATATCCATCCACACAGAGAAAAGAGACAACAACTATACATTCACAACAGTTCTAGCATAAAAAGGCTCAACGCTTTTCCGGAATAATTTACATCAAGTTCTTAGGGGCGCGGGCGAGAGCTGCGAGTTATTATCTAGCCTCATTCTCGGCATCCTCAGATATCTTGAACAAGAACTGCGGAAACGAGGCAATGCGAGGAAGGTTCATCAGTAGCTCTCCAAAGGATTCTTTCCTAGTGATTGGCTGCGGTTCCACCTCGAAACCGGATTCCGCTTCCTGCGCTGATTCTGCCTCGTTGTCTGAAGAGCCATCTGAATCATCTCCGACATCCATTATGCTTCCGCTGTTCTCTTTGGGGTTCTGAGATGCAGCGGTACTGTCCTTTTGAATCAGGCAGCAAAGGGAATTGACCCTAGCCATGAGGGATTTCTCATCGTCGGAAGGCAACGAGGCTTGAGTATTATCGCTAAGAAGGTATTGCGCTACATCTTCCAGCATTTCTTTAGTGGGGAGAGCACTAGGGGGCAACGATGCATTGCCGGAAGAAATGATTTGTTCGGAGATGCTGATTCCTATGTGGTTTACTAAGTCGTCCACGGACATTGATCCTCGAAGTCGGGGAACCTTCAGTTGCTCCCACCACTTGTGAGGGTTCTTTGCATTGTTTTCCAAAACTCGGGTATTGGGTACTGAAACAACACCTGCTTCTATACAAAGAGAGAAGTTCCAGAGCGGCATTAATGATAAGAAGATAAAAGATAAGCAAATCAAATTAAGACCATCTTAATGTGCTCAATGATGCAGCCATGGGTTTATCAGAAATTTGGCTAAAGGGACGTTTGGATTGATGAAGTTGCGATTCGGACGGACGTAAATCAAACATACAAAGGAGTATTTACATTAGTCTTGCCATCCATCATGAAGACACCAAGAAAATCTGGTAGGTAGTCATGACGTAAAATTCTCGAACACAATTTTCCATTGAAATGGGTCCGGAATCATCTTTCCTAGAAAAACTAAAAATCTAGCCTACAACTAGACGGGCTCGAGTATTTATCTTGTTGATGGTAAGACCAATATTTTTTCTCTCACTAAACTTGATTTCAACCGAATTACAATTACATCAATCCAAATGAATTAAAAACAGAATTAGTCAACTAACTGGATTAACAAAAAGGGCCAAGAACCTCTTTAAATTTGTCAATAAATTTTAATCATGATATATTATAAGCTAATAAACATTACCTGATCTTGGTGCAGGAGTCTCTTGAGAGACAATTTCAGGTGCCTTCCCAATAGAATCCCTTATTTCACTCTTACCGGATATTGATGAGGTACCACATGGCGAACCAGGATCACCGAAACCTGAAAAGGTGGTTGTAGGGTCATCCTTCTGATCATTAAAGCCATAAGACCTTTTGTGTTCAACTTGATCCTCAAATATTGAGCATCGAGGCTCAAAGTATGGCGATTCTGCTATTATATCTGGTTGTTGGCTCAGTAAATGCAAACGAGGATCACACTGGATAAGCTTTTCAAAGTTCTTGCTTAACAAGCTTTGTGGACTCTGTAGAAAATGCTTCCTGCATTTAAAGATTTTATACCTTTTAGAAATATGACATCCTAGATTAAATAATTATAGAAGAATTTTAAAAAACGTCAAGACACGAACTAGTAGGTTTTCTGTTACGAACTGCAAGGATAAAAAGATGACAACTTTAAGAAAGTTAATAGATAACAAAACAAAATGCATCACTCTATAAACAAATGTTACCCCAAATCCGCTTCCTGCTCCTGAACATGCAATGTAGTGCAGAAGTGGCGCATTTTAATACTACTACATGCAGCACTCGCAAAGAAATAATGCATTGACATAACATGGTCCTACTTACAGTTCCACATGTTGTTCAACAACCAATCAAAGAGTTGAAAATGTTTGATGAGCAGATTAGAAAATTCCATAGCTGATTTTTTTAATTTAGGGGAGGAATTGAAAAAGTTTGATGAGCAGATCAGAAAATTCCATAGCTGATTTTCCCATTAAGGGGAGGTTTTTCCATAACATTGACAGCATTGTGTCACAACTATTTACAATATATATGCAGTACAATTTCAAAAACTTGCAGTGAATCCCCAGCTATTGCTTTATAAATAGAAGCAGCATATCAAGTATTTTCCCACAAATAAGATTTTAAAGAAATAAAAACTGCTACGCAATTTTCTTCTTCTTCCTTGTTCATAACCACCACCATCTCCGCCAACCATTATGTATCCTCTCCTACTATCCGCATCCTCCCATCTTTATAACTTCAACTAGAGGGTGAGAATATTAGACTATGCGCCCCTAGCAAAATATGGTTTATGCACTCCCTCTGCCATCTCTATTTCATAGGCATCCTTACGTGCCCACCCTCAATGTACGCTCATATGCGAGAGAGGAAATCTTGAAAGTTGAAAACAATTTAATTACAATTCAGCAACCTAACTTTTCACATTCTTCTATGCCAATTGGTAATAGAACCAACTAAAATACTAGCGTTGATTATTACATGTTGTAAAATATACGAAACATAATCATTTTTCCTTCAGCATATCCACAAAAGCCAAATATTTTGTGGTCTTCTTTTCTTTCTCTCTTTTTCTTCTTGTTTTTTTTTTACTTCACATGCAAATGAAATCAAAATGCTTTGAGCCACTTTTCCAATACAAGAGTGATTGGCATTACCTGTGCATGCTTGCTTGGCCACCAGTGAAATCAGAAGTCGCCTGCCATAGCGTATGCTTTCTAGGCTGAGGATCAGTCTCTCTGAAGAAAAGCGGCGGCCTAGCCAACTGCAAAAAAAGAAGTATAAAGCTTATGAAAATGAAGAACAAGCAGAGAAACTTAAACAAATGAAAGTATTACCACTACTTCCAAGGTTCCAGACTCATTTTCGGAACAAGATGCCTTCAGATCTGTAATATCTGACCACTGAATTTCTATCTTGCTCTTCAGACCACCCTCAAGAACTTCCCACACAAGTTTATGCTTTGCAAAGTAGCATTTTGCAACTAAATCACCTTCATACCTTGATACATACTGTTAATTGATAGAATTCAGTTACTAGTGTCTAGATAAATAAAAAATTTGGAAAGACAGTTACGAAAGCTAAAGCCAAAATCCCTCAACAGCACTGGCTTTGAGTTACGCATAAAGCATAATCAACAGTAGTTGGCATATTGAATACTATTTATCATCGAAAAATGTGTAAGTGAACGCAATTAAACAAAGAAAGAATCCTAAGTTGTTCCGGGGAAAGCAGGGGATAACTCCACAAAATCTGGAAGAAATAGTAGTTCAAATCAAACTGGATTGCACTAGAATAACAATGCAACACCAATTCCAGCCTCCACCATAATAGAGTCGTCGTCTCCACTTAGCCCCATAATCATAAAAACCATCAGTTCTTGCAGTTATCCATCCAAAAATTACAGTTGTTCGTCTCATGCTAAATCAAACATAACAATGACCGTTTTCTCGAGCACTCCGGTATATAATCGGGTAACTCAAGGGATAAAAAAGTTATCTGCGTCTTACTGACTCACTGCATTTAATCGTTATCAACAACAAAACAAGAATTCATTTTACCTCCCAAGTCCCAATCCTCAACAAATTCGCAGGGAAATTCGAAGCTTTCAACCTGTCAGTGGTGCCAGAAACTGCAGTAGATTTGAGTTCTTTCTTCTTCCCAGACTCGGAAAGCTCAATGCTCGTAATGCCCGACGCAGCAGCGGAACTCGCTTGCGCGAGCCTCATCTGGATCAAATCCAACAGCGACGGGCTCTTTCGGAGCCGTAAACCCAAAGGACTAGGTTCATCGAGTACATTATTATACATTTCCTATAAAAACACAAACCATTACCATTATTACAAGCAAATATTACAAATTAACAAATTTATTTACATAAAACAAGAATTGAGCTCAAAACTAAGAATCATTGAGCCACTAAACAATAATCCCTATGCCCTTTTTATAACCAGATCTAATGAGGGTTCAACAGGGACAACCATTCGATCAGATAAACAAATCGCAAAGAATCTCGACATGAATCGAATACGAGAACGATTCGGAGGGGGAAAAGGTGGGGGAGAGAGAGAGAGAGAGAGAAGGATCTACTTGTTGAGGAGGGGCGATGTTCTTGGATCTCTTGTTGAAGGGGCCATGCTCCTCCTCCAAGGGGTCCTCCACCTCCACCTCCAGCTTCACCGCCACCCTCTCCGCGGCCGCGGCCTCCGCCGCGGGGCGCACGGGATCGGGGCGGATCTTGGCGGAATTTGGCAACTGGACCATCGGAAACCCTAGAACGACGACGACGACGACGACGACGACGACGAGGCCACCGCCGCGTTCCCAATAGTGGGGGAGGAACCGGAGAAACCCTAACCCGAACCCTAGATCGAATGCGTAGGAGATTTGAGGAAGAGGAGGGGGGGGAGTGGGGGAATCGAGCAAAACGAGGAGAATCCGCGACAAGAAAATGTGGGGGAGAGAGAGAGGCTTCGTTTTGGTTTGTAGCAATTCCGTACGGCCCAGGTTTGTAATGTGATTGAATTTTTTTTTTTTTTTTAACGCTAAATTACATACAATTTTTTTAAAAATAATTATTTTTATTTTTTCTAATATTTGGTTTCGTCCGTCTATCAATATTTTATTAATTTTTTATAATTTATATTAAAAATATATTTAAAATAATAAAAATATATTAAAAATTAATTTTTTTTTAATAAAACAAGTAAGGATAATATGAAAATTTTACCATCTTTGATATTTTAGAAATAAAATATAAATTTTTGAAAGCAGATATTTTCAAAAAAATTTCTATATTTACTTCTTTCTTTTTTTTTTTCTTTTTTTTAGTCTTTTTACCTTAATTTGGAGGTTATTATATTATGTTTTATACTTAACCTTCTATATTTATATATATACACACACAAGGTACTAAATCAAATTTTTGTCGTTATATCTATATTTTTTATCATTTCTATTCCTTAGATCAAATATTCCACTAACTATCTACTGGCTGCATTTAATTTGGATATTAGTAAGAATTACTTATTTCTAGTCTAAGTACAACTCTTATAAGAAAATTGAGCTTTTATATTTTTAAAAGTATTAAGTCATCGGTGCTTAGGTTTTTAGCTCTTGAATGAAAGGATGTGCGGTTAGAATGATAATGGCCTTTTGGGTTGAGTGAGTGGTTGGCGGAATATAACGATTTAAGAGATAAAATTAGTCAACATGGTAGATCTAATGGTAAAAACTTATAAGCATCAATTGCTTGGTACTTGTACAAGTATAGTAGCCGAATTATATATATAATCGAGCTTCTATGCTTTTAAGTTATTAGTACTTCTGAGTTTTTGGCCCTTGAATGAAGGGATGTGTAGTAGGATGGTAATAGTCCCTAGTGTTTGGTTGGGAAACGAGTTCTGGAATAAGACCTTATTTCAGCTTTGTTTTCTGAACACAAATAGGGATGGATAGGAATAGTAATTCTCGTCTTTCTGAAATAAGCTGGTTGGTGGAATAGTATGATCCAATGAATAGAAATGATCAATATGATAGATCTAACGATAGAAAACTTAATAGCACTAAGTATTTGATGTTATTGATAATATAGTACCCGGACTATATATATATATATATATATATATATATATATATATATATATATATATATATATATATATATATATATATATATAGCGTAGGGTTACTATACTCTTATGAGTATAAATTTCTTTGTACTCATAACTTTTTCACCCTTGGATGAAGGAATATGCGGTTAGGATGATAGTGATTTCCCTAGGGTTTACTAGGTTGTTGGGGAAATAGTAAAAATCTTAGGAACTACTATAATCCTAACCGCACATTCCTTCATCCAAGTGATGAAAACTTATGAGTACGAAAAAATTTTACTCATAAGAGTATAGTAGCCGGACCCATATATATATATATATATATATATATATATATATATATATATATATATATATATATATATATATATATGAGTTGTGCAGTAGCAAACGAGTTCCGTTGCTATCGATTTGTTTTTTATGATGGAGCTTTCAAATCAACGATCGGCATCATTGAATATTATCTATACGATTTGAAGTATTTAAAAACTAAATTTTAAATCTTTTCGAAATTATTAACCCAATGATCAAAGATTGTAAAATTTGTAATTTTAATGGTCGATATGAGTCGTTTTCTTGTTTAACGGTGAAAATAAATCTAAGTCAATTAATTTTTGATTAAATTTTTTTTTTTTTAACTATTTAAAACAAGATCTATACTCTTGATCTTGATTAAAAAAATTTTATCATCACTTTTTGAAGGATATTCATTTTCAGCCATTCGTTTTTGTGTCCGCTTGGTGGACAAGAGAACAATATCCAAAAAATATAAAATTTAATTTTTAGATAGTTTAAATAATTTAGATTATGTTTAACGGCGTCGATCGTCGATTTGAAAGTTTCATTATCGAAAATAAATTGATAGTAACATAGTCCGTTTACTACTGATAATATTTCAGTTCAACTCTCTATCTATATATAATTAAATTACTATGCTATTAATTAATAGCACGTATACCAAGTCATTAGTACATACTATCAGGTTTTTGGTTCTTGGATGAATAGATGTTTCATAATCAGATCTAAAAGTTGTATTCTACACATGTATCGAGTATTATGATCAAAATAACAGCATCATGAGCTAATCATTAATCTCAAAAATTCGAACGGATAGAAATACACAATCAATTCACTTAAAGCGTACAGACACAGCATCCACGGATCTCGACCTGATTCAATCTATTTGGACGTTAGATTTATTATGGATCTCAATCAAATTCAACTTATTAGTGTTCTGAATCTATTATCATAAAATAAAAAATTAAATTTATTTTTAATTTATAAATAAATAGCCAACAAATATAAGTGTTTCATGTATTTGTACACTATGCATGTATGGATTGGCTCTTTGGGTCTATCTCATGTGGTAGCCACTGTTTTGCTTTTAGTTAAAAGTTTTGCAGCTAAAATATGAGAAAGTCCCATCAATCTATCAATGTTTTTTGAAAAATGCTTGATGTACATTCAAAATGGTTGTACATTATACACTGGAATAAATTTCATCCATCACTTCAAAGTAATGGGTGAAAAGATCTCCACCCTTGGATGAATGGGGTGTAACCTCTACACCTAAAAATAGGTGTAGAGGTAGCATTGCTCATGTTTTTTTAAGCTACTATAAAACCTAAACTAAAATTTTATAAAATTTTAAATTATATATAATTTGCGGTGCCTAAAAATTTAAAATATTTTAATAAAATATTAACACGATACAATGTCAGTGCCGATAATATAATAAAATTTTTTTAAAAAAATTACTAAATAATTTTTTTAATAAAGTTTTAAAAAAATTGATAAAGATTAAAAAATTTATTGGTAAAAAAAATAAATATTTCATATCATTATTTGTCGGTACATATGTATTTTTGTAATTGACATTAATCAGCAAATTTTCAACAAAAAAAAATATATATATTGGCCAATGGAAACTCGCCACGTATTAGTTTGTACAATATTGTGCAAATCCTAATTGTAGGGGATCTGAGCTCTATACTTGTGCCCTTTGTGGCATGAGAAGGGACAAATGTGTGTGTGTGTGTGTGTGTGTGTGAGAGAGAGAGAGAGAGAGAGAGAGAGAGAGAGAGAGAGGGGAACACCCCCTTTGGCAAATGAAAGGAGTATTACATGTAATATTGTTTTATTCATAGCTCATTATTTGATTAATATTTGTTTAAATTTACTCAGATAGCGAGCCTAATTTAGGTTGTGTTTGATTAAGATATAAACTAAAATTATTTATTTTAAAAATATACATAAGTTCAAAAAAAAGCATAAATAAAATTAATTTTGTGTTTGAATAAAAATTGAATTATTTTTAGAAATTTGAAAAATAGTGTTTAAATAGTTAGGTTGGAATAGTGAGAATAAGAATAATTATAATTTTAAAATAATAATATTTTATATAATTAATTAATATAAAAATATAAATTAAATAATAATTTGATTTATTTAATTAATTTTTGCTAAATAATCCTAAATATTAATTGATAAAATAATTAACAATAATGAATATTATTAATAAATAATTCAATTAATTAATTAGTTAATTATCTAATAGTTAAATAATTAGTTAATAAAATAATTAGATTAGTCAAAATATTAAATTAATTAAAGAGTTAATACAATAATTAAAATTATATTTACTTTAAGTCTTTAATTAAGCTTATTATCAAGTGGGAACAAGTTTGTTACAGAAAAAAGGCTGGAACAGTAGTTCCAATCTTATACCAGCTTATTTTAAAGAGACGATAACTATTGTTCATATCCAAACTAAACGCGTTTAGAAAACAAAATTAGAACAAGACCTTATTCCGAGCCTTGTTCCCGAGCCAAACATTACCTTAGGGAGTGTTTGATTAGGGGATAAAGGAAAGAATAAGGAGGATATCCCCTTTATCCTTCAAACACAAATTAAAGGGTGTGGGTGGGGAGGGGGAAGGGGGAACTATTGCTGCCCCCCTCCCATTCCCCCTAGCTGATTATATCTGGTATAGCGGCTATAGGCCACCACATTTTTTTTTTAAAAAAAAAATAAAAATAAAAATAAAATTTTTAAAAGTTTAAAATTTATAAAATTTTAAATTTAAAGAATTTCAAAAATTTTAAAATTTTTAACTTTAATTTATAATAAATCTAAATATTTAAAATTTTAAAAAATTTATCAATTTTTAAAATTTACAATTTATACAAATTTTTTATATACAAATTTTTAAAATTTTAAATATATACAAATTTAAAAATTAAAATTTTTGCATCAGCTTTTGCATATTTTTTGAGACAATTAAAATTTAATTTTTTAAAATTTTATAAATTATTAAATTCCTTAGTTTATAGAATTTTTAAATTTTATAACTTTTTAAATTTTTAACTTTAATTCTTAATAAATTAATAAATTTTTAAATTTTTAAAATTTATACAAATTTTATATACAATTTTTTAAATTTTTTAATAATTTATTTTTTATATATATACAAAAGGTAAATTTAAATAATACAAGTATAATTATTTTTTAAAAAATGATTTTTTAAAAAATAATTTTCGCAATTAAAATTTTTTTCTTCCCTTTATTCTTCTTATTATATTTTATCAAACAAAACATAATTTTTCTTATGCCTGAAACAACTCTAATACTCATCCAAATAAAAAATTATATTAGTTCGTGATAGTTTCTGAACCTATACCTATTTCTAAAATAAACAGTTCTAGTTTATACACAAACCAAACATGTTTATTAAAGTTAGTTAATTAGATTTTATTTTATATATAATTGGATCAAAATAGAACTATACTAGGATTCTATGCTAGTTTAAGTAAGATAAATTTTATCCTTAAGATGGTTAAATTATCTAAGTAGAACTTTACTTGCTATAAATTTTATCCTCTCTTTTATTTTCTATTTTATTTTTGTAAGAGATCTCTACATACCAAAATTGTAGATATTTGGGACTGTAACATGTACCAAATTCCTAACAAAGACCACTTTTTTCTGGATCACTTATTTGATTAAGAGTACTTTTCAATACCCTCAAAATGCAATTCATATAGCTTAGTATTCAAAGCTTCGATTAATTAATTCATGTATACAACAAAATTATTATGAATGAAGCGGTAGCATGCTACCTTCTCCTCAAAAAAAAAAAAAATAAAATTATACTGTAACGACACTTTTAAGTATTACTAAAATTAATAAAAAAGTGATACAATATCGCTATATGTGCAGTCGTTGGGGTGTATAGCGACACATTACTACGCTGTGTCTCAAAAATATGCCCTTTATATATTCTAATTTTTGAATATAGATGAAGTATAAATAGAATATTTTTATAAAAATATTCTAAAAATATATTGTAACTACCCGGCCCACTAGCAATAATAATTCGTTAGACCCAAACTACAGCCCAAAATTCTTAAGCTCAGTTATTATTACTAGTATCCATGTCTTATATAAACCCAATCACAATTCCATCCACATCCGATGTGGGACTATTAGGGGCGTCACAGACTCTCCTCGTTTAGGCCTGAAGTCCTTGTCAGCCTAAACACACACACAGCAGTCTAAGATCACTAGGCGATGTGAGACTTATCTCGCTAGCTCTGTCATCCAGACTGCGATGTGAGATTTATCTCGCTAGCCCTGTCATCTAGATTCAGGCTCAGCCGAGACTCGCCGCACACTTTTGGCTGGTTATTGACTCCGATACTAATTCCATCCACATCCGATGTGGAACTATTAGGGGCGTCACATATGTCCATATAATTTAAGTTTGTTATAATGATAAATTTTAAAATTAATATAGATTTGTGAACAAGAGAATTGGTAACTTTAATGAAAAATGCTACATGTACACCCGAAAGGTGAGTGTCTTTTAGGCCCCGTTTGGTAACGGGGATAAGGGGGGAATAACCCCTTATCCCCGTTTCCATTCCCAAACGGGAATTAAGTAGCTAGGAATTACTATTCCTAGCTACTGGGGATAAGAGGGATGGGGGTGGGAATACAGATTCCCACCCCCACATGGAATTGCCTGGGATGAGAAATTTGGCACGGGGATCGAGGCCCCCTGTCACCTATCTCTATCCAACTTTCCTCTTCTCCATTAGTTTTTTAATTTTTTTAAATTAGAATTTTTAAATTTTAAAAGATATTTAAATTTATAAATTTTAAAATTTAAAATTTTTTATTTAATAAATATTATTTTTTTAACTTATTTTTTAATAAATCTAAAAATTTTATTTTATTTCATTTTTGAAAAAAAATTATTAATTTTAAATTTATAAAATTTATACAATTATTTTATAATTTTTTTAAAATTTATATAAATTTAAAAATTAAAATTTTTACTCCCACTTAAAATTTAAAAATTAATTTTTATTTACTCTCATTTAAAATTTTTACTCCCACTTAAACTTTAATTTTTATTATGTATTTTTTAAAATTTATATAAATTTAAAAATTAAAATTTTTATTTCCACTTAAAATTTAAAAATTAATTTTTATTTACTCTCATTTAAAATTTTTACTCCCACTTAAATTTTAATTTTTATTATGTATTTTTTAAAATTTATATAAATTTAAAAATTAAAATTTTTACTCCCACTTAAAATTTAAAAATTAATTTTTATTTACTCTCATTTAAAATTTTTACTCCCACTTAAACTTTAATTTTTATTATGTATTTTTTAAAATTTATATAAATTTAAAAATTAAAATTTTTACTCCCATTTAAACTTTATTTTAAAGGGCAAAATAGTCAAAACACATAATTATCCCCTCTCAATTCTTCTTATTCCTCTATACTCAACCAAACACAATTTTTTCTTATTCATCTTATTCTCCTTATTCCTATATAATTTACCAAACACAATTTTCTTTAAACCCGGTATAACTCATAAACCCAACCAAACGTAAATTTACACTAATTCCTGCTAATACCATAATCTATACCTATCCCCGGTATAATAAAATTTTCCTTATTCCCGAACCAAACGGTACCTTAGAGATCACTTCAAGTAACCCCTCATCATACCCCCACCCTTAGATGGTGAAGATATGAGATGTACACCCTAAAAGGGTGTACATATAGCATTGCTCAACTTTAATCTGTCACTCATTAATAAATCAAGAAACTGTTGCAGATCAGCTCGAATCTTAAAGCAATAAGGATGATGGTGATTTATGTGTCACCTATTTTGGGTCTTGTGTGGGGTCCCAAAGCATTTTCGAAAAGATAAAAAGTTTTATACCTTATCTTCAACAATAAAGTCAGGAACAACTTATAAGTAGGTTATCCATTGGTGACATATATGATAATGTTGTTGACGTGAAGATTGGGTGGTAGTGTGTAGGAATATCAAAATTTTATTCGAATTCGAATTATTCGAATTCGAATTCGAATATGAACATAATGAATTTATTTGGTATTAATGGAATATGAATTCGGATACGGATATAAAAAATAAAAATTTGATGAATTTAAATTTGGATATAAATTTTTACTGTACTCGATCCGAACCAGAATTAATTTTACATTATATAATATATATATGTATATAAATATTTAATATTATATTTAACTTTATATTTTAAAAATTTAGATTTAATGTAGTATGTTTAGAAATGTTGTAAAGAAAAAAAAAAGAAATAATTATTTCGGCTTCGGATTTTAAATTTTTAGTCCGATTTAGATTTGGATATAAATTTTTTAAATCTATTGAATTCGGGTTTCGAATTTGATAGTCAGATTTGAATTCAAATTTTTAAAAATTCGTCCAATAGACGGTAGGTACCTCTAGTAGTGTGGTAACCTAGACAAAGTTGATGGATGATTTTATTATTATTATTATTATTATTATTATTATTATTATTATTAACCCTATCAGTTAATTATTAGTAATTAATTTCCATTTATAATTATAATGCTATAGTGATTTTCCACATGATAAAATTTAAATAATGTCATGTTTTTGATGGAAATTTTATTATTTTTGCCTTCTTTTTTTTTGAATTTGTTTGTTAGTTTACGCACATGTCAACGGGTCAAAATCCAAACCGAACTCGATTACCAAATTTAAAATCCGAACCGAAAACTGGAATCCGAAATAATTATTTATTTTTACCATATTTCAAAGTTTTCACTTTTTTACACTCGATTCAAAACCACATCCGATTAGCGTCTGGTAAATCTCTCCCTTGTTCGGGTTTGGATTTATATAAAATTTTGAATATCCGTATTTATTGACATTCCGTAAGCATTAGTTATAATTTGGACCGGACCGGACCTTTAAAAGCCGGATATGAGCCCGCTTGCTTTGCATTTCGGGCCAGGCTCGGGTCCGGGTCGGGCCGTGAAAAGTCCAAGTTCAAGTTTGCAGTCAGATCAACTATGTGTAGTTAGTAGTATTTCGTCCTAATTATCTTAGTTCTAAAAATCGGGTTAAACAACGATCCGAAAATGTTATTGGATTATATGGGTCACTAATCCAACCACTGGTTGAGGGAGTGACATCAGCACGATGTCGTAAATATTTAATTATTATTTTTAATTTTGTATATAAAAAAATATGCATATATTATTTATTTTAGTACCATACTTAATTATAAAATACTAAATTTTAGATCAAATTAAGTGAACTAAGCTATTATACTATTATACTAATAATAATAATAATAATAATAATAATATGATCTAAGAGATAGAAATGATCAGAGGGGCAGATCTAATGGCAGAAAACTTAATAGTACCAAGTGCTTAGTACTATTGATAGCATAGTAGCCGAACTCCAAATTAAGTAGATATAAGTTTTCAAGTTTCACTTTTTATAAGACAAACATATATTAATAAAAAATAAAATCAGTTGATTTTAATATAATTTGATAAAAAAAAAATCGTTCGATTTGATCAGATTTAGTTCGAATAATTCAATATCCGCTTCAAAAGTTAAACTGAACCGCTTTATAGACTGGATTACAGTTGGACGGGTCGAACCGGCTGCAAGGGTAACCAGTATTGGGCCAGGCTTATTTTTGGGCCTAATCAGAAAAATAAATTGTTTAGGCCCAAGCTAAATCCAAAAGGTGTATAAATTTTTATTCTAACAAAAATATTTTTAAGTTTTGATATTGGAAGCAGTTTGTAACGACCCAGCCCACTAGCAATAATAACTTGTTGGGCCCAAACAACAGCCCAAAATACTTAAGCCCAGTTATTATTACTAGTGTCCATGTCTCATATAAACCCAATCACAATTTCATCCACATCCGATGTGTGATTATTGGGGGCGTCACAGACTCCCCCCGTTTAGGCCTGACGTCTTCGTCAGCCCAAACACACACAGCAGCCCAAGATCACCAGGCGATGTGAGACTTGTCTCGCTAGCCCTGTCATCTGGACCAAGACTCAGCCGAGACTCATCACACACTTCCGGCTGGTTATTGGCTCTGATACCAAATGTAACGACCCAGCCCACTAGCAATAATAACTCGTTGGGCTCAAACCACGGCACAAAATGCTTAAGCCCAGTTATTATTACTAGTGTCCATGTCTCATATAAACCCAATCACAATTCTATCCATATCCGATGTGTAACTATTGAGGGCGTCACACAGTTTTTCAGTTCCATAATAAGTAACATCCACTATTGACTGCCTTGGGAAAGAGCTGCTATGTTACATGAATTTGTTCTGCTGCTATCAAACTCAAAACAATAAATATATAATCGATCGTCCGTAGCGCGAGTGGTAAGGAGCTTGCTGGTTGATAACTGAGATCTCAAATTCGAAGTCTATTTATTTTAAATTTTCAGCTAAATTTATTTTTTTAAAAATAAACAAAATGGATAGCTTGTTATCTTTTTCTTAAAAAGAAAAAACTTATCAATTGTTGCAAGAGGTTTTGGAGGAAATAGCTAAAACTTCTTCTAATATATAGTTCTGTTCAGACAGTTTTGCAATAAAAACTTATCAATTGATGCTATTAAGTTTTTCGCTGTTTGATCACCACTTTAACCATTTCCACTTCTTCGATCATATTATTCTATCAACCACCTAATACTAAATCCTAAAGAACTACTATCATCCTAACCACACATCCCTTCGTCCAAGGATCGAAAATCTAATAGCACCAATTCAATAGGTTTTGGACCCTTGGATAAAGGATGTGCGGTTAGGATGATAGTGATCCTCCAGGATTTAGCGACTGATTGGTGAAATAGTATGATCTAAAAAATAGATTGATTAAAAAAATAGATCTAACAGTAAAAAACTTACAAACATTAAAAAGTGCTTAGTGTTTTTAATATATATATATATATATATATATATATATATATATATATATATATATATATATATATATGTCTAGAATCAAAATGAACATAAGTAAGCAGGTTCAAGGAATTAAAGGGGAATGACCAATTTAGCCTCGATCAATAATGTTAGGTAGCCTTGTTTTTGGGGAGATTCATCCATGTTGAGTTAAATAATGAAATTTTTATGATAAATAGATTTTTTAGGTGGGGGGACACATTGAATCTCATTAGATTTTCCTTGTACCCTCTACTTTGTAGCAATCACCATGCTATTTGCTAGTGCTTCTCCCTTGTCCTTTCTCCACCAAATCTAGTGAGTTCAATGCATGCAAGCATACACATATATATGGCTCCACATAAAATGTCTCATTCCCCATCACATAACTAGTTAATATCCTAAAAAAAAAAAATATTAAATTACTCCATTAGTTAGATCTATAACCTAGCTTAAACTTTGGGGGGACCATTTATCTCCAATCATATAAGAAAAGAACAAGGATTAATAAACTGCACTCGCCAAGCGTGCCTGCTTAGTTTGATCCAATTTCGAACGCGATTAAGACTCTTAATGACACTTTCAAATCATTTTTGTTTACGCCTAAAGAATGGCCGATTTACACGTGTCGCTCGCTCGCTGGCTTATGCTGAACAATGATTAAAGATAGAAATGGATTGAGACCTACATTTAATCACCATAGTCCAAGTTCTTAGAAGGATCCAAAGGTGTCCATGGATCTTGGACTTGGATGTGATTTTGGCCCTTTTGGGTTTATTCATTTAGACCTTTCATTTTTACACCCCTAGCACTATCAAATGATTAGTTATTTTCTATTTTGCTTGTTAGATGTTCCAAGAGCATGCAAAACGTGAGAGGAATTAAAACTCAAGAGTTAGCTCACTCCGAGTTATTATTACTTGTCAACCGAACCCGCAATGCACGCCACACATATTCAAACATTTTTAAAGTTTTATTTTTATGTTAGATTCGTGCTTTTTGATAGTATGCCATTCAAATTGCATAACATTCCAATTCAAGATTAAGCCCAAATTTAGATTAGAAGATGGGACATTAGATTAAATCCAAACACTAAGAACTAATGCATTTTATGATAATTTTAAAATATAACAGAAATTAATTATACACCTGTGAATTTTTTATCATTGCATTTGTATAGATATAGATATAGAGATCAGAGCTTATATATTTTTAAAAGTACAAATCCATTCATACTTGTAAATTTTTTATCATTACATTTGTATTGAGATTTGTATTTTTGTAAAATTAAGTAAAAAGAGAAAAAAAATAAAGTAAAAAATATAAATTTCAATACAAATTCAATGATAAAAAATTACAAGTATGAATATATTTGTGCTTTTAAAAGTATATAAGCTCTACTCTATATATAAATATAGATATAGATATATGTATAGATATATATATATATATATATATATATATATATATATATATATACATTTATTAAAAAAAAAAAAAAGAGAGAAAGGGAGGATTTGGCTTGGAACCCTCCCTACCCATTCATTTCATCCAAAAGGGAGTGATACAGATGAAGTCATGCTAAACCAAAGAACAGAAAATCTTTGTACACTTCCTTCTACACATGATCTCTATACAGCATCAATGACAAGCACATAAAAACTATTTCTGACAAAAGAAACAAAAAAAAAACTGATGTCCTCTTCCATCCACCCCAAACCGTCGTTTGAGTCGTTAGAAGATAATACCGGTTGTGCCTAACATATTTGGCTGAGAGCTTGATGATTGATACACAAAGTTCAAAGTTCGAAATCTAGTTCCTTCACCTAGTTGAGTTCATTTTCTACAAGAATAAACAAAATGAGTAACTTATTATACACATTTCTGTCTCCAAAAAGAGCCATTGCAAGATAATAAAAATTATCGGCAAATTTAGGCATGACATCAAAATATTTCTTTGTAAAAGCAAGGATTAGCTTTGCTAGAGGTTTTTTTTTATGATGAGAAAAATTCTTATGAATGGTGAAAACAAAAAACCTATGAAAAATATGTCTAAGTCGTTCACACACACACTCTCTCTCTCTCTCTATCTCTCTCTTATATATATATATATATATATATATATATATATATATATATATATATATATATAAATTGAGTTTCTATATTTTTAAAAATATCAAGTTATTGGTGTTTGTAGATTTTAGCCCTTTGATTAAACGATATGTGGTTAGAATGATAGTAGGACCCTTGGGTTAAATGAGTGGTTGGTGAAATAAAATAATCTAAGAGATGAAATTAGCACCAATTGCTTCATGCTTGTACAGGTACAGGTATAATAGCCGGACACATACACACACACACACACTATATATATATATATATATATATATATATATATATATATATATATATATATATATATATATATATATATATATAGCTAGGCTGGAATACTATTAATAGTACCAAGTCATTAGTGCTATTAAGTTTTTAACCGTTGAATTAAAAGATGTGTGGTTGAGATTATAGTGGGCCCCTTGGGTTTAATGGGTGGTTGGAAAAATAGTAAAATCTAACGGGTGAAAATAATTAAAGGGGTTAATCTAAATGTAGAAAACTTAATAGCACCAAATGCTTGGTACTATCGATAGTATAATAGCCGGATGTGTGGTTGAGATTATAGTGGGCCCCTTGGATTTAATGGGTGGTTGGAAAAATAGTAAAATCTAACGGGTGAAAATAATTAAAGGGGTTAATCTAAAGGTAGAAAACTTAATAGCACCAAATGCTTGGTACTATCGATAGTATATATATATATATATATATAATATATATATATATATATATATATATATATATAATATATATAGTAGAGCTTATATA
>CM054933.1:1771286-1848786 GCA_029168755.2 Tillandsia fasciculata | reverse complement strand
AAATTAATACAAAATTTTTATAACAACAAAAATAAACAGAACATTTAATCTAATTAATATAAAAAATAAATAAAAGGCTCAAAATTAAAATGTGAACAATGCATTATTTGACACTTATAGCCATTTTTTTCGTTTCCACACACCAGTACACCACATAATACCCCAAATGTGGACTATTTTAAAATTTTAATTTTTAATTTATATCAATTAACATATTTTTATTTTAAAATTTGAATATATTCATTTATTTTTATAAATTTAACTATTATATTTTACACTGTTCTCACAATTTTATAAATTTATAACATCAAAATCAATTATCAAACTCAAGAGTTCAAATAATTAAGGGTCCTCTTGTTGCTCTTTATTTATGAGCGAGTTCAATAAATTGAATGAGGCTGCGATTCACAATAAATTTAACGGCAAGAGATTCAATAATAGATCTAACGTTTAGATGGATTGAGTTCGGTCGAAATTCATAGGCGTTGTGTCTGTATATTTTAAGATCCGTTTGGTTGAGGATTCAGAAATAAAACATTATGCCTAAATATTTTAAGTTACCGTTTGGTTGAGGGATAAAGAGAGAATAATCCATTTTATCTCGCTACGATATGCTTTTTGACCGGAATATTTTATTCCGGTCAAATTTTATTATTTTCGGTTATTCCGGAATAACTTGTAATAAACTATTTCATCATCTTGGTGGAATAGTGCTATTCTAAAAATTAATTCTAAACTTTATTAAGATTATAAATTGAATTAAAATAAATTATGTAGAGATAATAAATTATACTTAAATATTATAATGAATTATTTTTATTAAACTTAATATTAAATTTAAGTTTAAGTAGAAATTAAAAAAAAATTATTTTTATAAAAATATTTTTATTAAATTATAATTTATAATAAATTATTTTTATCAAATATTATAATAAATTATTTTTATTAAATTATATTTTATATTAAATTTAACTTTTTTTTTTTTTTTTTTTTTTTTTTTTTACCATATTTTACTATTCCATAAAATTAACTAACCACAATTTCAATTATTCTTGATAATAACAGCATTATAAACCAAATACAATTTTACTTTTATTTCCGACTATTTCGAAATAGTAAAAAAATTTATCCTTCATTATTTCTGAACCAAACAAAACTTAAGTAAATTTGTTGGTCATTTCTACTCAAATTTTTTAAATTAATGATCCTAAAATATATAATAATCAATTGAGATTGATCACATGCAATTTAATAATAATAATAATAATAATAAAAAGGCAAGGAATTTTCTTACTTACCATTGTTCACGTGGAGTTGTCGCTGATGCTGGATTCGTTGTCGCAGGGGAGGAGAGCGGGAAGAGCGGGAGAAGCTCCGGCGAGGCGGCGGCGGCGGCGGCGGTTGAGGATGAGAGGCTGCGGGGGGAGGGATGGAGGAAGAAGAAGCCGTTGTCGGCGATCGCCGCCTCCTTCTCCGGCGGGGGGGAGAAGAGCGGGTCGGATCCGAGCGGGGTTTTAGGGCTCGGCGCCGTGGGAGATTGGGCTCCAGCGAAGGAGGCGGCGGAGGAGGCGGAGGAGGAGCGGCGGTGGTGGTGGTGGTGGTGGCGGTGCGGGGAGGGGGAGGGGGAGAGGGGGAGGTGGAGCGACCCTCCGCGCCGATCCCGGAGCTTGAAGGCCGCACGGCGAGGCGCCACCCCCATTCCGCCGCCATCTCCCCCGCCGCCGCCGCCGCCTCCGCCGCCGCCGGTGAGCCTCTGGACGACGTCGCGGAAGGAGAGGGGATCGGCTTGGACGTAGGTGGTGGTGGTGGTAGAGGAGGAGGAGGAGGAGGAGGAGGATGGGCGAATAGTGTTAGGGATTGGGTCCATTAGGGTTAGGGTTTTGGAGGTTTATGATTGGAGGAGGAGGAGGAGGAGGAGGAGGAGAGTTTTAGTGGAAATGGAATCGGAGCTACTTATTTATTTCATTTTAAACTTATCATAATTATTATATATGAATTTGGCTAAATTACAGAAAACTCCTATAATATCCCGCTTTTCTACTTTACCCTCCTGTCATTTAAAAGTCGATAATCTGCCCCTCGTAATTACCGAATTGTGCAATAACCTCCGCCGTCAGTTGACCGTCAGTTGACCGTTAGTTTTTTTGAAAATATATTTCATATACCCAAAATACCCTTGGAAAATATTCCTTAAAAAAAAAAAAAAAGTAAATCTTCGGAATAGAAAAAAAAAAAAAAAAAAGAGGAGGGCATATGGTTTTTACCCCATCCAACGACTAAAGACATTCTGAAAACCAATTACTTTTAGTGACTAAAGTGAAAAGCGAGATATTAGAGGGAAATTTTCTGTAATTTAGCCATGAATTTTTTATTTTTATTTATTTATTATTATTATTTTTTTTTGGGGGTGGGAAAAGTTTTTTTTCAATATTAAATGATAGGAGATGAAAAAGTCAGAGATCGAACTCACGTGCGTTTAAAAAAATATTATAGAATAATTATAAATAAAAAAAATATATAATATGTCACTTGTCCAAGGATATAATTTAGGATGGAACCTACCAACTTATTAAAAAGGGCAAAATATTTTTGCTCTCATTAACATTAACTGAAGTGATGTAAATGCTTGTCTCAAAAGAATCACACCAACTCCAAAAAATAAAAAAATAAAAAAATAAAAAAATAAAAAAATAACATGCCTGCTGCTTATTCAGCTATCGTGGCATTTTTTATTACTACACGTTTAAAATATTTCAGAGTTCCACTACTATTATATTTGCAAAAATATTAAATAATTAGTATTTATAAATTTTTTATAGTTAAATTTAATTTTTTGATCAATTTTAATTTTTAAATCGTGTGTATTTTACCAACTACTTATTTAACCTAAGAAGGACACTATTATGCTAACCGCATATCTTTTCATCCAAGGCTTTTAAAAGTATGAAGTCATTGGTACTTGCAGGTTTTAAACTTTGGATGAAAAAATGTGTGGTTAGGATAATAATTGGCTTATTGGGTTAAGTGAGTGGTCGGTAAAATAGCATGATCTAAGAGATGAAATTAGTCAAAGGAATAAATCTAACGGTAGAAAATTTACAAGCACCAAATTATTGATATTTTTACGAGCATAGTAACTATTTGCGACTCTCGTAGGCAATGCGGTGTCCATCCTGCACGAGAACACCGCCAATGGCAAAATCTGAGGCATCGGTGTGTAGAGTTTATATATTTTTAAAAGCACAAGTCAAACTATACTTGTGAATTTTTTACTATTAGATTTACATTGAGATATGTGCTATTGTACTTTCTCTTTTTATCTTTTTATTAGTTATTTTATAATAACACAAATCTCACTGTAAATCCAATGGTAAAAAAATCACAAGTATTGTTGGGCTTGTGCTTTTAAAAATATATAAACTCTACTATATATATATATATATATATATATATATATATATATATATATATATATATATATATATATATATATATATATAAAACTAGGTTATTGTGCTATCGATAGTATCAAGTTCTTGATGTTATTATGTTTTTGACCCTTGGATGAGAAAATGTGTGGTTAGAATGATAGTGGGCCGCTTGGGTTTAGTGGGTGGTTGGAAAAATAGTATGATCTATATGATAGAAATGATTAAAGTGGTACATAGATTTAATGGTAAAAAACCTGGTAGCTCCAAGTGCTTTGCGCTATTGATAGCATATTAGTCTCTCTCTCTCTCTCTCTCTCTCTCTCTCTCTCTCTCTCTCTATATATATATATATATATACTACTATGCTATTGATAACACAAGCCATTGGTGTTATTAGGTTTTTAGCCTTTAGATTAAAAAATGTATGGTTAGGATGATAGTGGTCCCCTAGAGTTTAGTGGATAGTTAGTTGAATTGTTGGAAAAATGTTTTATAATTTTTTTAGTAAAATATTAATTTGAAATAATTTAAATTTGAAATATAAATTTATATATTTGCATGCAAATTACAAGTATACTGTAAATAAATATAATAAGGATTAGATGAAGCCTGTGGGTTAAGGCGTGCGATGCACTGTCCTAAAAGTAAGATTGTCCCTTTACGAACGAAGCTTTGGCAATCACTTTTAACGATACAATGACTACTATCCATCCAGTCGGCACGACTCTGGAATGGCGCAGAATGAACCCGTCGACTTTCAAATATCATGCAAAAATTAAAGCTCAGTGTAGAATGCTGTATACTATATACTGTAAATCAATATCAAGAATATATGTATTTCGAAATAATGACTTAACCAAAATATACTCCCATATATATATAGAGCTAAAAGGAGACCCTCTTGCAGCCCGGTTCCAAGTAAGGTCCAACCGCTAGATCTTGGGTTAGCCGTCGGACTTTATCGAGAAGGCTCTTGGGCAGCCTATAGGCACTTCCCAAGGCAAGGCTTTTGGGTAGCCCAATAAACTATTTTCCAAAAGAAAGTTAAATTCAAAAATAAAATAGTAAATAAAAAGTAAACTAGGTCAATATCGCATACGCTGCCGCCTGCTCGACCCGGCTCGGCTTGTGCGCAGGCATCTCTAGGAGAAGTCATTGCTCTTACTTTCTCTTAAACAATATACTCAATGAAGAAAAAGTATAAATATAGCTACCACATGTGATGAGTATTTAATGTGCGATTAAACATCACATGTGATGAGGTATGTATTGGGCTCCCAAATAGAATCCATTAATATTGGGCCACCCAGAAAGCCCAAAGATCAAAATCAAATTTTAAATTTAAAGAAAACAATCAAATCTAACCGGAATAGTATGATCTAAGGGGTAATACCGCTCAAAAGGGTTAAATCTAACGGTAGAAAAATTGGTAGCACTAAGTGTTTGATACTATCGATAGCATAGTAGCCGAACTATATATATATATATATATATTTGGTGCATGGGTTACTCTATATATATATTTGGTGCATGGGTTAAGTTTTGAAATGTGATTTGGGATTCAAAAAGTAATTTTTAGTTCAATAAAGCCTTTGACAAATTTATTTTTAAAATTTAATTTTATTTTTTAAAATTAGTTTTCAAATTTTTTCGGACCAAAATCAGAAGCAGATAAAATTTACTTCTTGAAATCTGATTCTAATTTTAGATTAAAATTTTAAAATTTTATTTTGATTTTAAATTTAAATTTTAAATTTTAAATTTTATATTTGAATTTTTTAATATCATATTTTTAGCTTTTAAATTTCAAATTTAAATATTAAATTTTAAATCTTAAATTTTATATTTTAAAATTCAAAATTTAAAAAATTAAATTTAAGATAAAATTTAAAGTTTGAAATTTAAAATTTAAAATTTTAAAACTTAAAATTTTGAAATTTTAAATTATAGGTTTTAATTTTCAAATTAAAAATTTCAAATATTTAAAATTCAAAATTTTTATTTTGAATTTTAAATTTTAAATATTCAAATTTAGTTTTTAAATTTGAAAATAAAATTTTAAATTTAGAATTAAAAATACAAATTTTAAAATTTCAAATTCCAATTTTATACTCTAAATTAAAATATAAAAATTTAAATTTTTATGCAATTTTAAAATTTAAAAATTTTTATCTAAATTTAATTATTTTAAAGTAAAATTTAGTAAAAAAATTATTATTCACAACCAAAAAAAAAAAAAAAAAAGCCAAATAATTTTATAAAATAATTTCAAAAAAATAAATTTTAATCTAAACTCAGCCAAACGTTCTACAACTTAAATCAAAATCAATTTTACATAAATTACTTTTCAAAATATTATATATCGCAGTTATTCGAACACCTCCCTCAATAAATCACAGTGTTTACGATAAACCAACTTCCATAATCCAGCACACAAAACAAAGAAGGGGGAAAATTTAATTTTAACTATGTTTCCAATTTCTGCTACTTATTCAGAGTAGTTGGCATAAGCTACAGAGAAAAACGTTACAGACAAAGAAAAAAACTTGTTTGATATAATAATTTAAAGCTGAGAATTATTCCATCTCATGCTTTACCTCCTCCTCTCCGAGACGCCGGCCTTGGGCGGGGGATCGACTGCGCCGCCATGAGCGCGACCCTCACCGCCTCAGACGGCGCAAAGCCCCTCGCTTGCATTAGACTGTGCATTCTCTTCGCATCCTGCACGAAACTGCCCGCCAAAAGACCGCTATAACCCGTTCGAACTGATCGGCCTTCAACAATTGCTTCCTCCCTTCCAGTATCTTCATCGACTTCCGAAGCTTCTCCTCTTGCTTCGCCCTCGCGTACATGTCGCACAGGCCGACATGAATTTCGAAAGGTGCTTCTTCTCCCATCTCCTTTATTTGTCGCACCAGCCGCTCAGCTTCTTCGACAAGCTGCAGCCGCCCCAACCAATCCACCAACACGGTGTTCGTTAGAACGCCCCGCTTGAACCGGTCCTTCTCTAGGGTTAGTAACAAGTCTAAGGCCTTGTCGAGAAGGTTCTTCTTTGAATACGCGGCTATCATGCTTGCGGTACACCGATCGTCCGGCTTGTGCCCTGACTTCGTCATCTGATCAAAGTGGCCGCGTGCCTGATCTGGGTCGCCCGCCTGTCCATAGGCTTCGATGAGCAATGTGAATGATTCAAGGGTAGGTTGGATTCCGGAAAACTGCATCGCGTTCATGATTCGCTGTGCACCGTCCACTTGGCCACGATCGGCAAAAGCACGGAGTAGCTCCATGTAGAGCTCCTTCGTGGGTTTAATGTCCTTCACCTCCATCTCTCTCATCAGCATCTCCCCTTGCTTGGGAAGACCGGATTTTACATAAGCCATGATCATTGAGTTGTAGAGCTTCAAGTCGGGTTGGAAGCCCTCTTTCCTTAAGCGCTCGAAGGCTTCCTTCGCCCGGTCGAGGTTTCCCGCTTTACTGTACATGTGGACTAAGGTGATGGATGTGAGAATGTCAGGGTTGATGCCCTTTTCAATCATTTTCTGAAGGATTCTCTCCGCATCTTCTAAGCGGTCTGCCTTTGAGTGTATGTCGATTAGTTTGGAGTAGTCACGGATGGTGGTTTCAAAGGATTCTTCGTCCAAGAGGAGTTCGGCGATCTACAAAATTTAAGTATGTCGGAATAGCCAAAAGCACGTTAATCTGCTAGACATAGGACCGCCACATATGCCAAAAAAAAGGTACGACAAGTATAAAGTAAGCAAATGAGACTGTACAGTTTACAAATCAAACACAACTTGCAAATTACTTGCTTTTAATTTATGATGACCGACGTGATAAACAGGTCAGATAAATTGAAAGATAACTTGATTTAAAGAAAAAAGAATGTGCATCAGCTTGCTCATACAATAGTTACAATTAAAAACTAAACTGGTCAAAGCGATCTGATTTTGGCTTTCAAACTCCAAATGCACATCATTCTGTTACGATCGGCCCAAATTTCCTTAACAGTTTTTTCTACATTTGCAGAACAAGGGGAGCATGCCTCAAAGAAACAGAAAGGCTATGGCAACCCAATAGTCCCACATCAGATAATGTGGGAGAGTGCGAGAGGATTATATGTGGCAGGTACACTAGAACTAATAACCAGACTTAAGCATTTGAGCTAGTAGTTTGAGCCCAATAAGTTACTAGTGCTAGTGGGTTAGGTCGTTACAGTTGTTATCAGAGCCGGTTCATCAGCCGAATGTGTGAGGTGGATCTCACATTGCCTGGTGTTTTTGGGCTATGTTGGTGATTAGGTTGATGAGAACGTCAGGACGTAAAACGGATAGCCTCTTATCGGATAATGTGGAAAAGGGTGAGGAGCTTATATGTAACGAGCACAATAGAAATAATGACTAGGCTTAAGCATTTTGGGTCATTAGTTCGAGCCCAACGAGTTATTGGTGTTAATGGGTTCGATCATTACAAATGCTTTAAAGAAAATGTACAAGAAAAGCAAAAGCAAGGGTGTAATTGTAATGGCTGCTGAGATTTTAAAGTTTTAAATTTTCATTTGCAGCATAGAATTAAACATGCCATGCTAAATATTTGTAGTCTACTCTTTCAATTCAGACTAAAGGGCTTGCTACGTCCACCGCCGGAAACATTGCCCTTCTAATTGGCTAGCTGACATGGCTGCTGGATGTAGTTAAACTACACCACAGAAATTCATATTATCATTGAGATATCCAACGGGCGTGTCAACATTTCGCGCAAGAGCAATCAGTACATAAATTAGAGGGATTGATCAGTCGTCGAGGTACTCCAACAGCAAAAAGAACATATGCTCAACTAATCCATTTAAATCTTTTAGTTAGAACAATCGGCCAGTAAGCCAAGACGCTTGTAGAAAATTCTCATGCAGGAATAACCTAGAGAAGAGTATCTTATCTGACAACATTAGATCACCTAAGATGTGATATACGCTAATAAATGCAGTAGCGGTTATACAGTAAAAGTTTTCTAACTACGAGCATGAACCCTATATCAACTCAAGCAAATAGTACTACTTTGGGGAGACAACTAGTTAAACAATATTCAAGTTCTTTGTATCCGAGTCTCCAGCCTCTCTGATCTCAAAGCACAGTTTTTTTAGCTAATTTGACAATATATCAATCATAACCAGAATTCTGATAGCACATTGCATCAATTCAATAGTTTTCTGAATATAGTAAGAGAGAAAAATTAACCTTGAAGTAGAGATCGAGATTCCGGTCTTTAATCCTGTCGAGTAAAGCGAGCCAATCGACCCTCTTCGGCCCCAGATGCTCTGCCCACTCTGCCAGCGAAGGCGCAGGATCATCGCGCTTTGCATTCAAAGCAAGTATCTTCTCCTCAACCTTCCTGCATTTCCCTTCGATCGGCTGCGGCTCCTCGGGCACAAAGTGCTTCTCCGCCTCTGCGACCTTCTCGGCCACTTCCGCCCACTTAGGATCGGACAAATCCAATCCGTAAATCTTGTACTTGATCTTCCCCTTCCTCTGCGGCAACGCCGTCACCATCGGCGGCGCACCCTTCTCTTCGCCGCCTTCTTGCTCGCGCTTTTGGCCTTGCTCCCGCATCCGATCGAGGTTTCGGTAGAATTCGACCTCGTCGTGCTTCTCCCGTGCCCATTTGAACCGGAGCTCGCGGAGGAAGGGGCCGCGGATGCCGACATCGGCGGCGAAGCGGCACATCTCCTTGACCTCGTCGCAATGGAGGTACTCCTTGAGCTCCGAGCGCATCCGGTCCCTGCGCATCGCCTCGTGCACGGAGTTGCTCACCTCCCAGATCGTCTTCCACAGGTCCTCACTCAGATCCAGCGGCGAATCCCCGTCGGCGGAGGCGGAGCCGCCGTCGAGGCGGGAGACGACCTTTTGGCAGATGACGAGGAGCATCCCGTCTAGGGTTTCGCGGGGTAGGCCGGGGAAGGCGTCGGCGAGCTTGCCACGGATGGCCCAGACGAAACGGGAGAGGAACTCGTCCATGGGGTGGTCGTCGTCGTCGTCGTCGCCATTGTCGACCTCCGAGGCGGGACTAGGGTTTGGATCGGATTGGAGGATCCGGGACGGAGGAGGCGCGGAGTGGGAAGGAGCGAGGCCATGGAGGGATCGAGCGAGGAGAGGAGGGTGAGAAGGAATGGTGGAGGGAGAGGGGATGCAACGGCGGAGGAGGAGGACGAAGAGGAGAGGGTTTCGTGCGGGGAGGGAGAAGAGGGCTCTCATGGCGGAGAGGGTAAGAGGAAGGGGGAGAGGGAGAGGAGAGAAACCCTAAACCCAGGGAGAGAAGGGAAGGGAAACGGAGCCAACCATAGTTGGATATCGGGTCGGATCGGATCGGATCTACATCGTCCCCAACCCGTCTTCTTCTATTGAGCTCCAGTTTATTAGCTCCTTATGCTATTTTACCTAGCAGTGTCGATGAGTGAAGGAACAAAAAAATATGTATGCCCACGCATAATAATATAAAGTACTTATTTTTTTTTCAGCACTAAATTTTTTTAATTATTTATTATATATTTTTAATTAAATATTTTAAATTTAATTAAAAAATTATTTAATAATTTTTTTTAAAAAATTTAGTTATTCCATCAATATAGAGACGGTATTATGATGATATTTTATTGGCACGATGCGACACGGTGTATACGACCAGTACCGATAGATAACAAATTATTTGAAAATTTGAAAGCATTTAATTTAATAATTTTTTACCACTTCTAATATTTTAATTTTATTAAAAAAAAGTATTATAAGCTATATAATTTAGGGGTGGCAATTCAGCTCGTTGTTCGCGAGCCAGCTCGTGTTTGGTTCGAAATGAACTCGAGATCGAATCGCTCGTTTAGTAAACGAGCCGAATTTTTCAGCTCATTTAATAAACGAGCCAAACTCGAGTTGGGATTAACTCGCACGTATTCGGCTCGATAACCACTCGAATATATATATATATTACTATTTAGATTTTAGGCTATCAATTATTTATAAATTTTAATTATTATATTAAAATTTTAATTTTTTAATTTTTTTTTTAACTTTACATCTAATAAAAAGAATAAAAATCAAACTTGTTGTTCGCGAGCCAGCACGTGTTCAGGTTGTTAATAAACGAGACGAATTTTTCAGCTTGATATTTAAATGATCCAGCTTGTGAACGAGCCGAACACGAGGCGACCCCAGCTCGTTTGTGTTCGGCTCGTTGGCACCCCTAATATAATCCTATCAAATTATATAGAATTAATATTATAAAAAAATAAAAAACAATAACATTGTCAACCGAGACCATACCTAAGAGCTGGTTTGATTTTCAAAAAAAAAAAATTAATTTCAAATTAAATTTGTATGGAACAAAATAATTTCAAGCTTATTTTCAATTTTGAATTATATATAAAAAATTTTACGAATCACTTTAAATTTATGTTGCTTCCAGTTTGAATTAATTTTGAAAAAAAAAAAACATATTTTGAAAAAGACCCCTCAATTTTTATTATTTGTAATTGAGACCTGTACTTCTAACTCTTTTTTTTTTTTTTTTTGAGTTTGAACACTGAATTGAATTTAAAGATTATTAAATTTAATAACACTGTCAATAAATTTGATAAAATTTGTAAACTTTTGAGAAAAATTACTTAATTCTAAAAAAAAATTTGAAGCTGAATCTAGGGACCGTTTCAAAATTTCATATAATTGAGAGGGTCTCCATACATTTTCATATCTCGTCCCCAACCACTCACGCGATCACATTCGCCATTAACAAAAGATCGAAGACGAAGGAGACGAAACCCTAATCGCGACGACGACGACGACGACGACGATGCCGATCTCGTGCTGCTTCACGCATGGCGCACTCGCGTGCTCTCCCCGAGCTCTTCTTCCTTACCCTCATCTCCCACGAGGACGAGGAGATAGCGGCGGAGGAGGAAGGAGGGCACCGGAACCCGCTAGAAGATTCCGGAAGGTTCCGCCCCTCGTCGCCATGGCTTCCACGGTCGACTCCTTCGAGGGCTCCGCGAGCTTCGCCAGGCGCATGGAGCTGGCGTGGCTCATCTCTCAGGTATTACCCAGAACCTGTCTAGCTTTTTGATCTCACTTTGATTGAGTTTATTGGGGAAATGATGAATTTTTAAGGTTCCCTCACCTTTTTAGATTGATTTGGGCTTGATTTTTGTGCATTTGGATTTTTAGATGCGCGAAGTTTAGGATTGATAACAATTTTGTAGTCTCAAAACTATGTTCTTCATGTCAATTTCATCTCCGTTGTTTCTGTTGTAATAGTTTAGTCCTTGAAGTTTATTCTGAAACCTTGAGAACGAAATAAAAAATCAAATTGAAATGGGGATCAAACCCCAAGGACTGAATTTAGGGACTAGATTGCTTGGATTGAAATATGAGGAAGTTGAAATTTGAGACAAATTTGAAGAACTAAATATGCAACTGACTCAAAATTTTATTACTTTCTTTGGAAAATTTTGATCAATTATGTGTAATGAAATTATGAAATGCGATTCAGGATATGAATTTGGTTTTGTGAATTACGTTTGTATCTAGGTAGTTTTATGGGATGAAATTATATTATGTGGCAATGCCCAATAATTCTCATGGATCAGCCTATTGGTTTTAATTTTTTCATTGAAGCAGGAAACTTCGAAACCTAATTAAATTTCAAAACAAATAGTTGTTTGAAAGCTGATGTACAATCCAATGTCGTATGTTGTGGTAATCCTTGCTTACAATAAAAGGTGAAATATAGTCTATGAGTTGTTGGCTGTTGTTACTTCAGTAGCCTTTCGATCAGAGTTAAGAAACCTAGTTGTAATAAACTGTCACCTGCTCACATGCCAATTTGAGGTAAATCGAATTGCTTTTGGCGCTCTTGTGCGAGATTCTTTGGTGCTTTTGTGTGAGGTTCTTTCGTCTACTTCACAAAAACATTAGCCGATGGATTGAGAAGGGGGTGAGGAAGGGAAGGAGGGAGGAGCCATTATCGACTGTATTTGATGTTAATATTATTGAGTCAAATTGATGTTAGGAGAACTATATTGAAGTAAAAAAGATCCTTTGTTGTGGGTATCTCTTACTTTGAGATTAAACTGTCTCAAATTGGCAGCTTTAACGGTAGATACAAGTTGTTTATTAGATAAACAGTTGGGACAATCTAATAAACATCTTGTATCTGCTGATAAAACTATCAATTTTGAGACATTTTGATCTTCAGGGAAGGTCAAGATTTTAGTTTCTAGTCATTTCACATCATTAAAATCATTTCTAGCTGTACAAACTTCAATATGCATGTACCAACATAGGTTGTGACTAGATAGTAGTACCATCCAAGTACTTTTGATAGTAGTCTAATCTTATTCCTGTAGACTATGGGAAGATTTTGTTAAGAAACTTAATATAAATTCTATCTTATGTTCATAGTATTATTAACCTCATCAACCTGTGATTTGCAAGAATGAGTATGTAAATATCATCTCAAATTAGAACCAAGAAAATCAATCATAATCCACTAGGTACTTAGTATTGCCCGGTTGGCATCTTGTAAGGTTTAGCACTTCATATATGCCATTTTCTTTTCACCACCTGGTATTGCCCAGTTGGCATCTTGTAAGGTTTAGCATTTCATATATGCCATTTTCTTTTCACCACCTTGCTCGGTTTTGGAATCTTTAGAGTTGATTAATGATTAATCTTTTCCTTTTGGTGTATGTTTTTGAAATAAAGTTTGTGATTTCATTCAGCCTTTTGAGCCTTGCTAAATCGTCCAACTTGTAATGCCTGCATTTTGAATAGATGTTTGTATTCATATTAAGAATGAAGGTAGTTCTTTGCTTCATACAATTAAAAGAACTAAAAGACTATGGATGAATGTAAACAGCATGAAACATTCTAAAACACTGCTAAGCCAACGTGCTCTTGCTCAAGCATCTATTATGTGAACGTGCTCTTGCTCAAGAAGCTTGACTAATGTTGATGTTTACTGATATTAAGTTCATTTCATTTTTGAAGGGAAATATGCTAGAGTACATTTATGCATTGAGGTTTGATGGATTTGCTTCATGATGTAGCTTCAATGTTTGAAAAGGCGCGTGCCTCAGCACCTCAGGGCAGCTGAGGCGTAGTGCACATTCTGAGGCGCGTGCCTAGGCTCTGAGGTGCAAGGTGCGCGCCTCACATGCGCCTCGTGATATTTAAATTTAATGGGTTTAGAGTTTGGATTTTCGGGTCTTAAATTTTTTCAATGTATTCTAAAATATTAAGGGATTAAAAAAAATTCTAATTTAAATCCTTTCTTCCCTTTTTCTCTTAGCCGTTCTCTCTTTCTCCCAATGGCAACAAGGCAGCAAGCACATTTAAGTTGAAAGTTGAAATATGATTTTTTTTTTTTTTTTTTTTTTAAGAACATTTATGTATGTGATTTTTTTGTTTTTTTATTGTTATTCTGTTTTTGTATGGCCATTTTGAAATTTTCTTATATAAAATATCAATTTAAACTAGACTTACTAAGATTATTTTATTTTTACTAGAGTGCGCCTTACCTTCTTTGAGGCGCACGCCTCACGGAGCGCCTCGCACCTAGACTGTAGAAAGCCTTTGCGCTTTTTTTGCACCTCGCGCCTTTTCAAACAATGTATAGCTTACAATTGCTTAAAATAGAACCATAATGTATTACTATTTACCTCTTTTTCAATTTTTGACCTTTCATGCCTAGTTTTTCATTTTTCATAAGTAATTGTAAACTTAGTATTTCTTTATTTCAATTAACATTCGTTTACTGGAAAATGTTTTGTTTTAGCTAGGAATGTCAAACAGGCCGAGCGGCTTGTGGGTTGCCTGACCTGGCACGAGTACATATCGCGCTAAGGCGCAACATGGAACTGTAGCACTCGTGCCAGCCCGACCCTTTGGGCCGTGCTGAGCCAACCTCCTTGGACTTGTCAGCTCGACACGGCACGGCCTGTAATGGGTCTAGGGCGTGCTGGGCCTAGTGGTAGGCTCGCGGCCCGGCACAGCCCTGCCCCTAAGGCCAAGCCCTGGCCAGGTCTTGGGGGCCTTGTTTATTTGGAGAAGGACCTAGCTAGCTAGGCCCTTGTCCCAAGGATTGGCCTAGGCCCTTTTCCCAAAGGTCTACCATAGCAAACCCTTGGGAGGAAAAGGGTTTATGTATTTGATTCATTTGGACCAAATTACCCTCCCTAAGGACCCCAACAATCAAATTTTTGACTATTGGAAGGGTATTTTGTTCCAAATAAAGTTTTTAAATATTTAAAATTTATAAAATTTTAAAACATTTAAAATTTGTTATTATTTTATAAATATTTTTATATATTTTATTTTTTTTGACCAAAATATCAGGGTAAAGAGGAGTATTTTGGTACTTTTTTAAAAAAAATTTAAAAATAAAAAATAAAGGGCTAGCTCGGATCCCGGCGCAGCTTGTGCCGTCCAGGCCAATAGGGCCATGCTGGGCCGCAGAATCGAGAAATCCAGCCCGGTGCCATTTTGGGTCAGCGTAACGACCCGACCAGTTAGCAATAATAATTTGTTGGGCCTAAATCACAACCCAAAATGCTTAAGCTCAGTTATTATTACTAGTGTCAATGTCTCTTATATACCCAATCACAATCCCATTCACATCCGATGTGGAACTATTGGGGGCGTCACAGACTCCCCCCGTTTAGGCCTGACGTCCTCGTCAGCCCTAACACACACAATCCAAGATCAACAGGCGATGTGGGACTTGTCTCGCTAGCCTCGTCATTCAGCCCCCTGACATAGCCCGTCACCTTGTCTTTCAGACCCTGGCTCAGCCGAGACTCGTCACACATTTTCGGTTGGTGGTTGTCTCTGATACCATTTGTAACGACCCAACCCGCTAGCAATAATAACTTGTTGGGCCCAAACCACATCCCAAAATGTTTAAGCCCAGTTATTAATACTAGTGTCAATATCTCTTATATACCCAATCACAATCCCATTCACATCCAATGTGGAACTATTGGGGGCGTCACAGCCAGCCTACCCCGGCTCGGTGAATGTGGGCCGTCACCATCCCGGCACAGCCCACATTACACTCCTAGTTTTAGTTGTGTGCTAGAACTAAGTGAAACCACTATTTTTGCTTATCGTTCATCATGTTCTCATTGTGCTCGACGGTAATTTGACCGCGCAATATCTTTCCTTTTGTTGTTTTTATTTCTTTATATTTGAATCTGATTGTAGAATGACTTTGTTCGATGACAAACTTATTTGTTCGATTCAGATTAATCGACTAGGCTATCACCACTGCTATCTTTGTGTAGTTAAATAGTGTGAGTCTAAAATTCCCCAGAACTAGCAATTGAATTCCACATGTTGTATTCCTTTAGCTTTCAATAACTGTTATTTTTGTACTCGTAGCGTTGCTGTGAAAGCTGTAACAATCAATCTTAGTAAGCATTACATAATGGTTATGCCAAAGGTTACGTGGGCCATTAGAAAACAGCATTGCTTTCAATTCATTATTATGCTCCATTGACTTCCTACTTTTTACATAATTACATGTTTTCGAAATATTTTCTTCGGTTGTCTCATCTATATGGTCTATGTAAAGAACCATGCATTATTGATCGCTTCCCTTCTTTCTCCCACATGTAAAATGATCAAATTTTTAAAACTCTGATCGCTTTATTTAACTAATGCAGGCAATTCACTGTAACTGTTTAAAGTAAACTTGTCGGCTAACTAAAGTAATGCTTGTTCACCCTATAGTACAAGTGCAATGCATTGCGGGAAGCGTAATACGTTTATTTAGTACATTCAAATGATATTCTTTCTCTGTACAGCAACCAAGACCGATCGCTTGTTCGTCTTGCGAGTCGAAGGGCCATGTGGAATGCAAGTGGTGTCGGGGCACGGGCTTCTTCATCCTGGGTAACAACGTACTATGCGAAGTGCCCTCGAGAAACACTACATGTGTTATATGTTCTGGGAAGGTAAATAGGGCATGGGAACACCATGGTATCCTTCGATTTTTGCCGCGAATTATAATCGAACTGATCTCTTAAATTGTAAAATTATAAGTGGGGCTTTATTTTTTGTTTCAAACCCAGGGTTCTGCTTGCTGTTCTGATTGCAAAGGCACGGGCTTCCGCGCGAAGTGGTTGGAAGAACCACCATCACACCAATGAAATGAGACGCGCAGTAGTCGATCGACTCTTAACATATTCCTGGAATTCGGTAAATAGAAAGAGTTTATTATTTTTATTTTTCCTATTATTCAGCATGTAGCCAATGCTATTTGTGATTGCTGCTTTTCTTTGACTCCTGCTAATATATTTGTACAATATGTAAGATCCTACTGTAAAGGTTTTTTTTTTTTTTTTTTTTTTTTTTTTCATATTGCTTAGTGTATGACATCTCGATAGTCTCACATGATGAAAAGGAAATTATGATTAGGTATATGAGAGACAATGGACATTAGTAATAATAACTGAGCTTAAGCATCTTGGGCTGTGGTTTGGACCAAACGAGTTATTGTTGCTAGTGGGTCAGGTCATTTGGTATCAAAGCTAATCACCAGTCATAAGTGTCTGACGAGTCTCGTCTGAGTTTAGGTCTAGATGACAGGGAGTCTGTGGCACCTTAATAATTCACTAGTGATTTGAGTCCAACGAGTTATTATGGCTAGTGAATCAGATCATTAAAGCGTTGAGGAAGGTTAAACATTGATCATTTACCTTCACCTCATTTCGGACCCTCTTGAATATGTGGGTTTTCAATCTCATTTAGTTAGTGTTCAAGTTTTAACAACAAACATGATAAAAATTTGATATGGATTGAAATATGGGTCACTCATCTCATATTTTCAATTCCACCATCCTCTTCTTCTTCTTCTTCTTTTTTTTTTTTTTTTTTTTTTTTTTTTTTTTTTTTTTTTGAGAATAGGTTAAAATTTAATAGATGTTATGGATTAAAATATGCTTTTGAACTGAGACTACAAATAATGATTGAAAATCTCCCATCCTTGGAAATTTTTCATATTGGATTTAAAAAAAATTATGATCCCAAGTGTGAGCCTCGGATCAGAGATTTTAATACTAATAATAACTAGAATTAAATATTTTGAATGGATTGTTTGGTTTACCTACAATTTTGATCAAAATGTCCTTTCAACAAATTTTTTTTTTTTTAATATCTCAAAGTGCATCAGGTGTTCATGACAGGACTGTAGCATATGATGTAGAAGTTTTAAGTCGTCACTTAAACTAGTATCCAAAATTAGGTTAGATGTAGACTTTTGTGTATGGTTTGAGAACTCTACTTCAATTACTTCTTGTATGCAAAGTAGTTTTTATTATTTATTCTTTTTACAAGTATCTTGTGTGTGGTATATATGTTAAAATGCTATAGCCCAATGTACATGTCTCTTCCCCATGTCCATTTGTTGGAAGGAGCCTTCATATTACCTTGCTTTTAACCTATGTCTTGTACTTGCCATCAACAATTTATTCAATCTAATAATATATATATATATATATATATATATGGCTAAATTACAGAAAATCTTCCTATAATATATCGTTTTTTCACTTTACCCCCTACATTTTGCCCCCTCGTAATTACGTAATTATTTTTAGGGGACAACGGTGTTAACAGAAGAGGTAAAATGACGATAATGCCCTCATTATTCTTGAGCTTATCCCTGTGCTCCCCTCCGACTCCACTGCCGCCCCCGCCCCCGTCGAGAAGCTCTCCTTCTCTTCCCCACCCTGTCGTCGTCGTCTCCCCCGCCGTCGGAGAGGTCGGGGGTGCCCAGGTAGCCGCGTCCCCGCGTGGACGCGTGAAGCGCGACGCCCCCAGGGAGCAGGTCAACGAGCGGCGTCCTATGGGGGCCCGCCACGTGGCGACCCCCCTCATCCCGCGCTGACCTGCGCCAGAGGAGGCGCGGGTTCCCGCGTGCTAACTTGCGCCACCACGCGCGCGCTTCTCCCCGCGCGCGTGCTCCGCGCAGTGGTGCAGCGAGTGGGGTGCCGCCACTTGGCGCCCCACCAACCTCGGGCCGCGCCTGACCTGGAGCGCCGTCGCCGGGGAGGGCCCGGGCGGCGACTGCGCCGACGATCACCAAGGGCTCCCGACAACGGCGGCGACGGGATCCCTCACGGAGCGACGGAGCTCGGCCTCGAAGCGATCGGAAGAAAAAGAGGTTGAATGGTATTTTCGGTATATTACCTAAAAAATTGACGACTCACTAACGGAATGCTGACGGCGTGGGTGTAAATGCACAATTTCATAATTACGAAAGGGTAAAATGTAAGTTTTTTAAAGACAGGGGGTAAAGTGAAAAAAACGGTATATTATAAAAGAGTATTCTATAATTTATCATATATATATATATATACATATTTATTATTATTATTATTATTATTTTCTCAAAAAGCATGCAGTAATTAGAGTATTAAGCTTCTATACTTTTAAAAACATCAAGTGAATGAAAATTTATAAAGTTAGATAACAGCGGTCTGTTAGAATTTAGTCGGTGATTGATAAAATAGCATGATGTAAAAACTGTAATTTATCGGAAAAATAAATTTAACGATAAAAAATTTATTTTTAAAAGTACAATAGCCAAACTTAGTAATTAATTAGTAGAGGAGAAATATGATTAGGTATTCTATAGAGAAAGATAAATCATTATTATGACCACCAACACTTTCACTGGGAACTAAAAGCAAACTCGAAAATTTCTATACAAAAATAAAGAAAAGGATAAAAATTATAATACACTGATTATTACTCGATAATTTATTCTAACACTTTTTAGGGTATATTTGGTTTGAAGTATTTGAGATTTGAAATGTGCAGCAGAATAAGTCATTTTTATTATTAGTATTTGTATTGAGAAATTGATATTCTGGTTTTCATTCCATCCTTATAGTGAGAGTCAACTTTGATTTCGAAGTGATTGAGATTTTTTTTTTTTTTTTTTTTTTTTTTTTTTTTTTTTTTTTTTTACTAAAAATTATTTAAATTTAAATATAAATCATATAAATTTATTAGATTAAATCATAATTTTAAATTTGAATTTAAAATATAAATTATAAATTTTTATTTTAATTTCTTAAAATTAATTTAATAGTTATAAATTTAAATTTTAACTTTGTTATTAAATTCGAATTATATATTTAAATTTCAAGTTCAAATTTACCTTTAAATTTTAATTAGAAATTTGAATAACAAATTAAAATTTTTAATAAAAATTTAATTTATCTGAAGTTCAATTTGTACATGATTCAATTCCAATTTCGGTTTCTCTTACGAACCAAACAAATTATTATTTTTATTATTTTATTTTCGATTCCGACCTATCTTTATTTTTCACTCGTATTCTGATTTCGATTCATCTTCTGAACCAAAAATGGCCTCACTTTTGTTTTAAAGCTTGTTCTCATATATATATATATATATATATATATATATATATATATATATATATATATATATATAAACATCAACTCTTATGCTTCATTGCAAATGTAGGAAATTAGTGGAGCATAAAACTCTCATAGTAATTATTTAAGTTGCTAAATACCTCAAATGAAGCTTCCTTTAGGTGTTGCCATTTAAACTTGGGCAATGCTAGGTGTACACCCCAAAAAGAGAGTATATCCTACACCCCATCCCATCCTGTGGTGGGTATACCTCCACTCGTCACTCGATGTGACGAGTGGAATTCACCCCACCCCATGATGGAGTGGGGTGTAAGATGTACACCCCAAAAGGGGTGTTTTAGTGGTGAGCTCCTGCCTTTTGTGCCTTTGTAAATTGTTATCGGTCGAGAATTATGAGAATGACGCACGATGAGTCCGATAATTGACACAAACAATAAATATTTTATTAATAACAAAAAATTAGATTACAACCGAAAAAATATGATTCGACTTGGTCGTGTATGACTGCGGAGACAAAATGAATACCAAAGACAACCCAATTATAGCGAAGCGGGCTCACTTAATGCACATCAACCGAAAGTAGATTACAGGAAGGTTTCATTAGCGTGCATTAAGTGAGCCGACTTCGCTACCTATAAGCAGTGATGTCTTTGTTGTTCATTTTACTTCAACGGTTATGTCTGATCAAATTGAGTCGTGTTCTTTCGACTGTAACTCACTTTTTCGTTATGCTAATTTATAGGATGCATCGTGTGTCATTCTTTTAATTCTCGGTCGATAACAATTTACAAAGTTGTGCCTCAAGACAATTTTGACTGGTTCGTTCGTGCAAGTTGCAGACGAACGCCGCACGAATTTTTCGTCATACATTAAACCTGTTAAGTTCTATCAGAAGGTAAATAAGTCTTTGAAAAAATTGAGATTTTCAAAGGGGTATATTTGTAATTATGTCTTGTAAATTGACTAGCTAATTAAATTTGAGGACTGAGTCTTATATAGGCTATATATTTGGTTCAAGTCAAATTTGTACTAAACTTGCAGAAGTAAACTTGTATAAGTGAAAATAGATAAATGATTGGCTACTTCTATTTCTAAATTAAGAAAATAATTTTAATCACAATCATTCATAATTAATAAATAATTTTTGATTCTTAGAGAGAGTGGGCTAAGTAAGAGTCCACTTAATTGAAGCCCCTCAATTTGTCAAAAGTGGCCCCCTACAAATTAAAATATTTGAATCAAAATTGATCTGCTTTGATGTTACTCTTTTTTAACAGTTGAAATTTGATCAAGTCAGAGGAAAAACACATAAGCAGGGTTTAGTCTTCAAATGGTGACTTACCATCGGTACACCTAAAATCGGGTGTACGATGTACACCAAATTCATTCTGGAATAAAAATTTTTTCACTGATCATTTCATTTCGAAATGATCATTGAAGGTGTAAGATGTACACGCGATTTCGGATGTACACGAAGCATTTTTCCTTAATATTTATGTTGGGGTGAAAAAAAAACATGGGTAGTCCCCAAAACTTCCAAAGAATTACACTTTTGGCCTTACTCATTTTAGGCAAGTCACCAAAGAAAATTCTTCTAGAAATATTTGTTTTTTTATTTTTTTTTACTGACTTTTAAAAATTTATATTTTATCTCTCTAAAAAATTCAAATAGATTTATTTAGCCTCCTCCGTCAGGATTCTATCATTATTCTGTCAATTTTTTATAATTTATACTGAAAATATTTTTAAAATAACATAAATATATTAAAAATTATTATTTTTTGTTATATAACGAATAAGGATAATTTGTTCATTACACTCTATATTAATGTCTTAACCTCATGAAAATAATTTCTAAAATTTTAAGAAGATAAAATGCAGATTTTTAAATGTTAGAGAGAAAAAATGAAAAAACAAACTTTTACAAAAAAAAGTTTTCTGTATTTTAGCCGCAGAAAATCTAGTTAGGTGAACGACCAGGGACCAAATTCCAATTTACCAATAGTTTATATATAATGTTGAATGCACAATATTAAAAATATCGTCCTCTCTGAAGAATCTAAGTTTTTTTTTTAAAAAAAAAAAATTATCTCACACAGTATTAGAGTAGTCGAAAGTATTTTTATTACGTTATTATGTTTTTCCTCACTAATGATTCGTGGATCAAGAGCATTACTACTAAAATAGTCCCACATGAAATTTAGAATATGATTTAATTTTATTTGGATTTTTAGCATGTTTAAAATTGAGATCAGTAGACCATTTTGATCTAAATGCAGTGGAATTATGAAAGATGATTTAGTCCTGTATTAGAAAAAAAAGTTTCAAGTAAAATTTTTCCAGAAAAAAAAGTAAATAAAATGTGTATTTAAATTAGGGCAAAAATAGGATTTTGCAGCTTATTTCTTTATTAAAGATATATAATTTTACTCAGTGTTTCTAATGTTTGGATTTCTAAATGAGTTTTGTAGTGATAAAATGCTCAGAATTTTAATGTTTTGGTATTATGAACTCTAAAAATAAGTAAGATGATTTGTTATATTTGAAAAAATTATTTAGATCTTGTGTGCGTAAATATATCGAATAGTAGATATATTTCTATAAAATTCAAATTTTTATATTTATTCTTTTAAAAATTTTAAGTTATTCTTTATGTCCCTATAGTTTGTTACTGTTAGTTTACTGTTTATTTTTTAATTGAATATAAATAAAATGTCAATTTTATTCTTACAAATATGTTCCTTCATAAATTTCAACAATTTAAAAGTATATCTATAGTTACGCATAATATATGAAAATATAAAAATAAATAAATTTATCTCACTCACTAACCGATATTAACTATTTAACCTATGGTTGACGAGAGGAATATATATAAACAATTTAAGATTTTTGCAGGAATAAATATAAAAAATTAAATTTTATAGAAATATGTCTACTATTCGATATGTTTATAAAGAACTGTATAAAATTAATCCATTTAGCTATGTTATAGATATAATGTTGTAGATATAATGTTGTTCGATGAAATAGTGATTAATTAGTAATCCTACTAGAGTAAGCACTATTATAGGATTTTGCGCTTTAGAGTATGTGACGCTTCCAATTGTCCCACATCAGATGTGGATAAAATTGTGATTGGGTTTATAAGAGATATCGACACTAGTAATAATAACTAGGTTTAAGCATTTTGGGCTGTGGTTTGGGCCCAATGAGTTATTATTGCTAGTGGGCCGGGTCGTTATATTTGGTATCAGAGCCAATAACCAGTCGAAAGTGTGTGGCGAGTCTTGGCTGAGCCTGGGTCTCACATCGTCTTGTGATCTTGGGCTGTTGTGCGTGTATTTGGGCTGACGAGGACGTCAGCACTAAACGGGGGTAGTCTGTGACGGGGGTAGTCTGTGACGCTCCCAAATTGTCCCACATCGGATGTGGATGAAATTGTGATTGGGTTTATAAGAGACATGAACACTAATAATAATACGAGTTATTATTGCTAGTGGGCCGGGTCGTTACATTTGGTATCAGAGCAAATAACCAGTCGGAAGTGTGCGGTGAGTCTCAGCTGAGCCTGGTTCTAGATGACAGGGCTAGCGAAACAAGTCTCACATCGTCTGGTCTCGGCTGAGCCTGGGTCTAGATGACAGGACTAGCGAAACAAGTCTCACGTCGTCTGGCGATCTTGGGCTGTTGTGCGTGTGTTTGGGCTGATGAGGACGTCAGCACTAAACGGGAGGAGTCTGTGATGCCCCCATAGAAAATCCGAGTTTTACAAAGCAAAGAAAGATCGCATCAACCCTCAAAAGGTCAATGGAATAAGGGCAGCCCTTCCCCTTCCAGCACCTGCCAGAAAGGCAGGTACTTTAGCTCCCAAAAAACAAAAAAATTTTGGTCCTTCCACTTAATTATCCCACATTGGGCTGTTGTGCGTTTGTTTGGGCTGATGAGGACGTCAGCACTAAACGGGGGGAGTCTATGATGCCCCCAATTATTCCACATCGGATGTGGATAAAATTGTGATTGGGTTTATAAGAGACATGGACACTAATAATAATAACTGAGGTTAAGCATTTTGGGCTGTGGTTTGGCCCCAACGAATTATTATTGCTAGTGGGTCGGGTCGTTACAGAGTCGCTGTACTAAAACAATACTTCTAAAAGAAGCCTCTAACCAGATTAAACCTTCTTGTTTTATCGCCTTTTCAAAGTTGACTTTCATAGAAATTTTCTAATCATTAAAAAAGCAGTGCTACGAGTACACTAAAAAATAGATGTAAATTCAAAGGTTAGTTTTTTTATACTAATATTATCACATTCATATTTTTTAATATTAAAAAAATTAAAAATTAGGTGTAAATATTATACCCTTTCAAAGAAAGATTTAGAAAATTCTTTTTAAAATTTTAATAATATAAAAATACAAAGCGACATGACTAGTATAAAAACTATTGCCATTGCCATTTGATAAAATGTGCATAAAATTTATACTCATTTTCAGATAAAATGATGCAGATGGGCTGGCATTCGTGGACAGAAGAGGTCTCTTATTTTTCATCCTATTTTTTTGGTAAGTTAAGACAAGAAGAAGTCTTTAAGCTTCCGGCTCTATTTTTTTAGCGAATCGAAGCAAATCATGCTATCCGTTTCGTTCATTTTGAAATAAACTTAGCTGAAAATATGAAACAACTAAGTTTCGAACTCGAAACGGTATCAGCCACTTGCGTTAGAGACAGTCGATCTGAATCCTTATCTTTGAATCTACAAATAGCATTTTTCTTTCTCTTATTGAAACACAACATGTGGCTATCTGATGTGTATCCCATGCATGAAGTATGAAGTACAAACTCAGTAGTACTAACTATGAAAATGACAAAATTAGGGCACTCAACTTAACACCAAATATATATATATATATATATATATATATATATATATATATATATATATATATATATATATATATATATATATAACATGTTTTTTTAGCAATTGCAAATCCCATCCAATCATAATTGCTAGAGACAAACGACTCCCCATTGACAGCCACTTGGAAGCTTTGAAAAAGTTGGAATTTTGTTTTGTCTACACTCAAAAAATTTTAAATTAAAATTAAAAAGAAAAATTTTAAATAAAAGTACATTATGAAAAATTTTGAATATAGTGCACGTTCTCTTAAATGTATAAAATGGTGAATTTTAATACTGCTTACGCCTGATCCAAACTAAGAATATAAAATGCTCAATTTAGAATGAGTCTTTGTTGTAAAAAAAAACTTGGTGTAAGATTTGTATCCAACCAATCTCATTAAATTCAAATGAAAATATTCTCAACCAAAAATGTGCATTTTATACATTAAAATAAGGTGGAATGATTAGTTGGATATGACTATTGTTACATGGAATTAATTATGCGTCCTAAAAAATAAATTTTCTAATCTGATAACATATAAAATAATTATTTTTATTAAAGATGTAGTTTTTATCTGACTTAACCAAAAATAACAGTTTTCATATACTATCCGTTTCGTTTATTTCGAAATAAACTTAACTAGAAATGTTTGAACTCGGGACCTCGATATTAATTACTAAATTCTTTGCTACTTGCGCTACGAACAGTTGATAGAACTAAAAATTATTAAAAAAATACTTTGATAGTTTTCATATTATAATATGATGATAAAATTAAAGTCAAATCTAACATATTCAACCCGTCGCGGAGTTGAATACTCTGATATCGACTCGAAATATGATTTTATATTATCCAACAATTAAATTTCGAGATAAATTATGTAGTGATAAAATTTTGGGCATTTTAATTCTTTAGTATTATGAACTCTTAATAACTTCGATTATCCGTACGCAAGATTGTTTATTGTACGTGAAAAAATGATTTAGATCTCATGTACACAATGTGATGGATTGCTACAGTGAGAGATTGAAGTGAGCTTCTAAGTCTTAAAAACAGAAGCACTATTTGAGCACCCTCTCTCTCAGTTATATACAACAAAAGATGATGAGAAAAATTTTGGATAAAAAAAAATTGTAAGGCTTCTTTAGTTTTGTTATAGGTGTAATGTTGTACTTTAGAATCGCTTCTTTAGTTTTTTTTTTTTTTTTTTTTTTTTTGGCCCGGCTGCCCACTTGCTAAGTTCACCTCCGTCATGAATGAAGCGGCAGCATACTGCCTTTCTCTCAAAAAAAAAAAAAGAATCGCTTTACATAAACAACACTTCTAATAAAAAAATTTCTAATAATGATCAAACAGACGCTATTAAACTCTTATTGATACTTACCTCTCTAACCTTCTTGTTTTATCACCTTTTTAGAATAGATTTTCATAGAAATTTTCTATTCGATCATTAAAAGAGCAATGCTACGATACCCGGATCAAATGCTAGTTTTTTTATACTAGTATTATAACATTCATATATATATTTTTATACTAAAAAGTCAAAAGTTGGGTATAAATATTACGCCCTCTCATTTAACGATTTATATAAATTTTTTTAAAAAAATTGCCACAATATAAAAATACCAAGCGACACAACTGGTATAAAAGAGGTTCTCTATCTCTCACCTTATTTTCTTGACGAATCAAGACGAATCGAATTGAGATAGATAAATTTTTAATTTTAATTTTTTATTCTCACCTCCCACTCTGTTTAAGATTAGGATAAGACAAGATCAATTTTTGACGAATCGAGACAGATCAAAGAAAAGAAAGGAGTCTCCCAGCCTACTGCCCTATCTTTTTAGCAGAGTGGAACATGTCAATTCAGATTCATCTGTATCCTTATTTTTCTTCCTCATGTTAAAACACCACACATGTCCCTCCGTACATTCTTTCTATCCCATGAATGAAGTACAAACTCAGCAGTACTAAATATGAAAACGACAAAATTAGCGCATGTAACTTAACACCAATATATAGAATTAGATTTATGTATTTTTAAAAATATCAAATTATTGATATTTATAAATTTTTTAATTTTAAATAAAAAAAATATATGATTAGAATAATAGCTGGATCATTTGGGTTAAGTAAGTGATGGATAAAATAAAATTAGTTAAAAAAGTAAATTTAATGGTAGAAAACTTATAAACATAAATTACTTGGTGTTTGTACAAACATAATAGCCGCACTCCCAATATATATATATATATATATATGCCATTATTTTTTTGGCAATTACAAATCCCATCCATCATGATTGCTAGAGACAAACGGCTCCCAGTTCTTTATTATTAATATTATTTTGTCTACATTCAAATATTTGTAAATAAAATTAAAAATAAAAAAATTAAATAAAAATACATTATAATTTTTTTTTTTGAATATAGGTCACGTTCTCTTAGGAATATAAAACTCTCGATTTAGATACTGTTTATTTGTGATCCAAAATAAGAGTGTAAATTGTTCAATTTTGAAACTGCTCATAAGTGATCCGAATGAGTCTTTGATATAACAAAACATTGGTACAAGAATTTTATCCAAGCAATTCCATTAAATCGCATCAAGTGAAATGTTTAGTTAAGGAAAATATATATAATAAATTCAAATGAAAATATTGTCACCAAAAAATGCATTTTATACATTAAAATAAAATGAAATGTTTAATTAGATGTGATTATTGCTACGTGACAATAAAATATTGTCACCATAATTTTAAAATTTTTCTAAATTCTTAAAATTAAGCTCTTAAAAAATAATAATTATTATATATTATTTAACATAATATCAGAATAGAAGACTTTGAATTTTTTAAGTAGCAAATAATATGATTATTTTACACTATTTATCAACACAAGCCTCTTTCCTATGACACATACATCCCGTAACAAAACTAACATTCCCTATGAAGCTAGGCATTAGTCCTGTTGGATTATGTTAAGTCATATTCTGAATCAATATTACAATAAAAATATGGAATATTTGAAGTTTCTGAATGTTGGATGCCAAAATTTGAAATTTAACTATTAGTATTAAAGAGTATTTCAGAAGTTTCCTCAAGCTTCGAAACAAAAAACTATTTTTTCATACTATGTGTACTCATTTTTTAGTACCAGTATTACTCGTGCCAATACGTGATATGAATACCGTTATTGATTTTCTAAAAAAGAAGCTGTATCAGTACTCCACATGTATTCAATTCGGCGACGAGCTGGATATATTGAATTTAACTCAATTTGATGTAATCTTGTTATTAAATATTAAGGATAGTCTAGAAACACTTTAAAGAGAATTATTTAGAGAAGATCGACGGCTAGAAGTAAATCGAAAACTCAGATGGACGACGTTGAACGTTTCCTACTAGAATTAGGGGTTGGGGTTATAAAACTCTTGTAATTAATCATTTATAGATTAGAGCTTCATTCTCTATATACATCGTAATTGAAATAAAAATGTGGAGAGCTCCTGAAAAAAAGTTTTTTATAATTTAACATATTTTATTTTTTATATTTTTGTACTCTAGATTAATCGAAAAACATGTTGAAATAGTCTTACTCGTGAACGTAGATCGACATACCACTAGTCCAACAACGTAAATTTTGTATTCTTGTATTTTCTTATTCATTTTATTATTTTATTATTCTCGTACTTATTTTCTATAATTATTTTTATTTATTTTTATTTATAAAAAAATTTATTTTTACTATGCTCATGTTCTGTATAAATTTGAGGTGTGCTCGATAACCACACCACTGATCTCTTTCAAGTCCACTATAAACAAATAGTTTGATTATCATGTGAAAAAACACCTTTATAAAACACAAACACATGCAGAAAGAGAGAGAGAGAGAGAGGTGCAACAATACTTTGATCAATGATTTAAATGCCGTAGTATAGGATCGTGCCGAAAACTTATCGGCACGTACGGTAAGGTACGGTACGTGCCGAGCCGTGCCGATGAGTACCGCGGTTACAAAAAAATATATGCGTGCCGACACATAATAGTATAAAATATTTATTTTCTTTAGCAATAAATTTTTTTAATTGCTTATTATATATCTTTATCAAATGTTTTGAACTTTATTAAAAAAATTCTTTAATAAATTTAAGAAAAAATGGTTTTGAACTGTGTCATTGGCATGAAGGTTGTATTATGCCGGTATCTTGTTGGTACAATACGGTATGGTACGATAGATACGATCTGTACCGATAGATACTTAAATCCTTCACTTTGATATATATATATTTTATTTGTACACTCAAAAATTACATCCTATTTATCCAAGGACTAATATTTATTTACTAGTCTTATTTTTTTTCTAAATATTAAGAGAGAAATACAAAGTGTACATCCAAACATCGGTTATAAACCGTACATCCTTTCCATCTAAGAATTGAGAAAATTCTTATATAATATAAAAAAATTTAGATTTAGTTCGGATTTAAATTCAAATATAGATAAAAATGATTACCAAACTTAAATCTCGAATTTTCATTTTTTTATACCCATAACCAAAATTATTCCAGTTTAACATTGGTTAAACTCGTTTCATTCGGATTCAGATTCGAATAAAATCTTAGATATCCATATCCATCTTCATTCCTACTCTTTGAATTTTAGTACTAAAAAATAAAAATTATAAAACTTGTGATAAGTTTATAATCTTGAAATGAAAATGACTAAACATTTACATCCATTTTTGTATATGTATATAGCATTGTCCATATTAAAATTCAAAAAAAAGTTATTAATTCCTTAAATATGTGAGTATAAGATGTACATTTTATTTTTGAAACAAAAATTACTTAGCAATTAAAACCCAAATTATCTATTTGAGATTGTGGGATCCTTTGCCACATGTGCCTTGGATACCACATCTACTGACAAAATCTAATACACATTAAAAAATAAAAATAGGTTTTTTGATAAATTTCAAGTTTCTGAACTTAATGTCAAAATTAATTTTCAAACTCTTAATTATAAATTTTTTTAGATTTTAAATATTTTGTTTTGAATAACTTTTTATTTTTTTTTATCTTTAATACTAAAAGCCCACATAGGGTTGTCTAAACCTTTGGTAGATTTATCTAAAAGAAAATTAATTTAAAAATTAAAATTTAAAAAACAATTTGACATTAAGTTCCAAAATAAAAAATTTATCAAAAAATTATTTTTATTTATTTCTTATAGTTTTTTAGTATGTATTAATTTTTTTAATTCACTGAGTCCCAAAGAATATGCTGAGTGCTAAAACATGTTGAGTGCTAAAGAGAGCCCGACATCATTTTTTTTTTTCACTAAATAAGTCATCTTGAGATGTGAGATTTGATGTTACGTCGTACGGTCTCAAATGAATAATTTAAAATTTTATCTTATTTTTGTCTTCTATAAATTTATTATTATTATTTTTTTAACATATCCGTATGTATATTTAAAATTATAAATATTTTAATCATGTTATATAAATATGACTAAATTTTAACCCCCATCATATTATATGTGTGTGATTAAATTCTATCACAATCATCACGATCACCACCGTAGATGTGACTAAACTCTATCACCACTACCATGGGGGTCTATCTCTCTTATTTTCTTCATTATCACTATAATTATAACCAAATCTAAATAGAATTCGATTTCAGTTAATATAAATTTAATTAAATTTATTTAGAAACAATAATTTTTTGTTTGTAGTAAATAATAGTTCAACTGAGTTATATTTTGTCTCGTTGTATATCGAAAGAAGAGAAATGATTTTAATTTTTTATTTGATACTCAAGTTATATATAATTAGAAATATGTCGGATCGTTGGCGCTAACTATTAATTTTAAAAATTTGAGCTGTTAAAAAAATACAACCATAATATTTAAAGTATACAAACACAAAGTTCATGGATCTCGATTGTGATTCAGCCCAATTAGTCAAACACCACTTTAAACATAACTCGACCCAACATGATTTTCTACTGTTTCGTACGTGACTCGACCAACCTGATCTCCTATCAGAGAGTAGGATGTTGAATTCTTTAAGCCAACAAAAAAATATGTATTAACTAATTTATGGAGCAATATTTTAAGGCTACCGATAGATAAAGTATAAAGTAAAAATTTCCGATAAGCATGTAAAATGGATTTACAGAAAAATATTTTACGGAGATCCGAAGAGACTCTTTTAAAAATTTATATTTTGTTGGGAATTTAGTACTCGTCCCATATCAGATTGTGTGAATCCGTAATTCATTCGGTATCGCAATTCACGTCGGATTTCGCAACGAAAACGTCAAATCAGATTTTTACCATAAATCCGTCTCTTAATAAAAATTGGAATCAATACACCACAAAAAAAAAAAAAGAAAAATTAAAAACAGTAAATACGGATGAAATAAAATTCATTAACCAAGAGAAGAATTACATCAACTCCTCTTCTACAATAGATTAGTTTCAACACAAGTTCTCTTCCTGAATCTCTCTCACCATTCTTTCGTCTTCTACGACATAAAAAGATCTCTCTTCTCACATGCACCTATGCACCCAGTGCATGCGCTTTTTTTCCTTTTTGTATAATACGATCACCTCAAAGCTTGAACCTTATTCACTCCAAAACAAATCTATTTTGCTTATCGACGTAATATTATATTCCGTATAAATATTTTTTGTTACTACCAAAAAATCAAAAAAAAAAAAGAAGCATATTTTTATGTATTTTCATTCCAAATCTATTTTGCGTGTTAGCGATGAATGGGCCACAATACCGAACAAATTCTCATTCAACTTAAAGTACATGTAAATCTTGTAGGGTGAATAAGATGATCCGATATTCTTGAAATCATGAATAAGATGATCCGATGAACCCGTGTAAATTATGTCATCGACATAGACACAAATAATGATAATCTCTTTACCTTTCACCTTTATATATAACGTAGGTTCATTCTCGCTTCTCTGAAAATCATGTAGCCGGAGATGGATATCAAGGCGGCTATACCATGCTCTAGGGGCTTGCTTCAAGCCATAAAGAGCTTTCTTGAGCTTGTAGACTTTCTCTTCTTTTCCTTTAACGACAAAACCCTGTGGCTGCTCTACATACACATCTTCATCCAAATTTCCATTAAGAAAAGCCGACTTAACATCGAATTGATAAACAGACCATTTCATTTGAGCAGCTAAAGCTAAAATAATTCGAACAGTTTCTAAACGAGCAACAGGTGAAAAAATTTCAAGAAAATCAATACCAGGTTTTTGAACATATCCTTTGGCTACAAGCCGCGCTTTGTATTTTTGAACCTTTCCGTCAGCACCATGCTTCACCCGATAAACCCATTTTACACCAATTGCTTCCTTTTCTTTTGGCATGTCAACAAGCTCCCAAGTTCTGTTCTTTTCAATAGCTGCAATCTCTTCATGCATTGCGTTCTTCCATTCCTTTTTTTCATAAGCTTCTTCAAAACATACGGGCTCTGCAACCATAAGAGCAAATTTGCAAGTTTCATAAATTTCTTTCAAGGACTTTACCTTTAAAGGAGGGGTTTCTGAATCCGACAATGATGAAGTCGATTTTTCCACAGTTTCTTTCCTTTGGCCTTTTGGAGTGGCTTGCGAAGCTTCTACTTCTTCATTTGGAAGTGCGAGTGACTTTCTTTCGTCAATTGGTAATGGTACATGCGCACTTTCATTCCAATCCCAAAAACTTTCTTCATCAAAAATAACATCTCGGCTTATAAGTAGTTTCTTTGTTATCGGATTGTATAGTCGATAGCCTTTTGATTCATTACTATAGCTAATAAAGATACATTTTTCACTTTTGTCATCCAATTTTTTACGATTTTCGGTGTGAACAAATGCATAGGCAATAGAACCAAAAATTCTAAAATAGCTCACCTCGGGCTTTCTTCCACACCAAGCTTCAAAAGGTGTCATATTACGTACCGCCTTGGTTGGAGATCGATTTAGGAGGAACACCGAGGTTGCTACAGCTTCAGCCCAAAAATCATTTGGAAGCTTCTTCTCTTTAAGCATACTTCGAGCCATCTCCACTATTGTTCGATTTTTGCGCTCGGCAACTCCGTTTTGCTCCGGTGTATACTTCACTGTTAATTGCCTGCAAATGCCATTTTCTTTGCAAAAAGAAAAGAAATTAACGGATAAAAACTCTCCCCCTCGATCTGTTCGGAGAATCTTAATGGAATACCCACTCTGGTTCTCAACTTGCGCCTTAAACTCCCGAAATCTATCAAGTGCTTCTGATTTCTGTGCGATGAAGTACACCCAACTCATTCTGGTAAAATCATCAGTAAACAACAAAAAGTACTTACTTTTGTTAAGAGAAAGAGTTTGCATTGGACCACAAATGTCGGCATGTATCAACTGTAGAGGTCTTGAAGCTCTCCAAGATTTTCCAATGGGAAAGGAAATTCGGTGTTGCTTGCCATAAACACACCCTTCACAAACTTCATCCATACAATCTATTCCCGGTAAGCCAAACACCATTTTCTTTTGACTCAACAATTTCAATCCATTAAAATGTAAATGACCATAACGCAAATGCCAAAGCCATGATTCATTTTAGTATTAGCAACCAAAGCATGCTCATCAATACATGAAATGTCAAGTACAAACATCTTATTTTCAGCCATATGAATTTTAATCAAAGGCATTTCAGATCTTTCATGACTAATCTCACAAAAATTATCATGAAACTTAAGATGATATCCTCTTTCAATCAGTTGTCCAACACTTAGTAAGTTATGAGCCAATGAATGTACATAATAAACATCGTTGATAAGCTTTTCCATACCTGACTTAGTTTTTATAGCAACTGTCCCTTTTCCTTCAATTTGTAGAACCTTATCATCTCCGAGCCGAACTTGCAATTTTACGGATTCATCAACGTGACGAAAAAGGTTCTTAAATCCCGACATATGGTTGCTACATCCACTATCCAAAATCCACAAATCAGCACTACTAACATTAGAATTCAGACAGGTAAGAAATAGTTTACCTTCATCTTCTTTCTTTTCTGCATAGTTGGCTTGTTGTTTTGCTTTAGCCCAACAATAAGATTCTATATGACCATATTTTTTACAAAAATGACATTGCTTACTTTTATAGCCTTGGCTTTGGTTGCTTTTCTCATTGTCATCTTGTTGATAGTTTGTATCGAATCTTCCTCTACTATAGCCTCGGCCTCTTCCACGACCGCGAAAGCCACTTCTTCCACGGCCTCTTCCTGCATATTTTTGGTCGCCTCTTGACTTCGAATTCTCAACTCTTGAGTCAAATGCATTTTCTACACTTTTCTCGATTGATCTGTTTAGTCGCTGTTCATGAGCTAAAAGAGAACCAATTAATTCATTAAATGAATAATTTGATAAGTCCTTTGATTCCTCTATGGCGGCGACAATATGATCAAATTTAGGAGGAAGACTTCTCAAAACTTTTTTGACCACTTTCTTCTCAGAAATATCATCACCAAGACATTTCATCTGATTAATAATGATGGCAACTCGAGAAAAGTATTCTTGCATACCTTCGGTATTTTTCATGTAGAGATTTTCAAATTCTTTTTGGAGAGTTTGTAGCTTTACCGTTCGAACTCGGTCATTTCCATGATATTCTTGCTTCAAGATAGTCCAAGCTTCATTTGATTTGGTGGCATTTGCAATTCGAGGAAAAATAGTGTCGTGCACTGCCTGCTGCAACACAAGCAACGCCTTGGCATCCTTTTTGCGGAGCTCTTTTTGATCTGCTGTCTTATCTGTACTTTTTGAACTTTCTGCTTCTGCATAACCATACTCAACTAGATCCCAAAGATCTTGTGAAATAAAAAAAGTTCGCATTTTGATGCTCCAAAATTCATAATTTTCTCCATTAAAAATTGGAACCAAGGATTGAGAGAGATTAAGTGCACTTGAGTTACTCATCATGGAAACAAATGCAATGAGAATATACCTCTCTTTGTACGACAACCCTTCCGACTGCTTCTTGCTTGAATACCACAACGCCCAGTCTTGATCACAACGGGGCTCTGATACCAATTGTAGGGTGAAGAAGCTCTCTAAAGTAAAAACTCACACATAAAATTTGCTACAGCAAATGAAGTGGAAGAAACACTTTTTTTCTTTTGTTGTTTTTAACAAGCTTACAATCAAAGGATTTAAATAGAAGAAGAAAACTTAAAGCTTAAGAAAACCTAACTCAACACATGTTCTCCACTACACCCACTACACATGTGCTCCTAAAAACTAGTTAGCATGAACTCCACTACATAGCCCACTACTTACACAAATTAAGCCATCACTCCATGACTTAATCAACTTCTAACTAAATTGGTCCACTACTAGCACTACATTCATCCACTACATGCATAATAATAGGACCACTAACATCATAAAGTATTTGCATCATTTTTCAACACTCCCCCTTGATGCAAACTCAGTAACACCGAGGGCTTTTCTGAACTTTAAAAATTTGTCGTGAGAGAGAGCTTTTGTCAATCCATCGGCAACTTGTTCGTTGGTGGAACAATTCTTCATGTCAATTTGCTTATTATGGACAAGATCCCGAATGAAGTGATGACGTATTTCGATGTGTTTTGTACGACCATGGAATACCGGATTCTTCGTCATTGCGATGGTTGAACGGTTGTCACAATATATTTCCGTTGGATGTTCTTGTGCATGATGTAGATCCTCCAAAATTCTTTGCATCCAAACAGCTTGGCATGCGGCCGATGTTGCTGCTATATATTCAGCTTCAGAGGAGGACAATGCGGTAGTAGCTTGCTTCTTTGATGCCCAAGAAACAGCTCCTGATCCAAAATTGAAGATCCATCCGCTTGTGCTTTTCCTGTCATCTTGAGAACCTGCCCAATCACTATCACTAAAACCAACCAATTTGAGATTAGTAACTGGGTGGTACCAAATGCCGAAATTAATAGTTTCCCGAATGTAGCGTAGAATTCGTTTTGCAGCTCCAAGGTGATGCTTTGTAGGATCATGCATAAATCTGGATATTAAGCTGACGGAAAACATAATATCAGGACGTGAATGTGTCAAATACATTAAACCCCCAACTATACTTCTGAAAATTCGCGCATCAACTCTTTCTGTTCCATCATCCTTTGTCAATTTTTCATTCGAATTCATAGGAGTTGCAAATCCTTTACAATTCTGCAGCTTAAATTTTTTGAGCAAGTCCAATGCATACTTTTCTTGAGTCAAAAAGATACCATTATCAGTTTGCATAACTTGAAGACCAAGAAAATAATGTAAAAGTCCCAAATCTGACATATCAAATTCATGCATCATAATATTCTTGAAATCATGAATAAGATGATCCGATGAACCCGTGTAAATTATGTCATCGACATAGACACAAATAATGATAATCTCTTTACCTTTCACCTTTATATATAACGTAGGTTCATTCTCGCTTCTCTGAAAATCATGTTGCCGGAGATGGATATCAAGGCGGCTATACCATGCTCTAGGGGCTTGCTTCAAGCCATAAAGAGCTTTCTTGAGCTTGTAGACTTTCTCTTCTTTTCCTTTAACGACAAAACCCTGTGGCTGCTCTACATACACATCTTCATCCAAATTTCCATTAAGAAAAGCCGACTTAACATCGAATTGATAAACAGACCATTTCATTTGAGCAGCTAAAGCTAAAATAATTCGAACAGTTTCTAAACGAGCAACAGGTGAAAAAGTTTCAAGAAAATCAATACCAGGTTTTTGAACATATCCTTTGGCTACAAGCCGCGCTTTGTATTTTTGAACCTTTCCGTCAGCACCATGCTTCACCCGATAAACCCATTTTACACCAATTGCTTCTTTTTCTTTTGGCATGTCAACAAGCTCCCAAGTTCTGTTCTTTTCAATAGCTGCAATCTCTTCATGCATTGCGTTCTTCCATTCCTTTTTTTCATAAGCTTCTTCAAAACATACGGGCTCTGCAACCATAAGAGCAAATTTGCAAGTTTCATAAATTTCTTTCAAGGACTTTACCTTTAAAGGAGGGGTTTCTGAATCCGACAATGATGAAGTCGATTTTTCCACAGTTTCTTTCCTTTGGCCTTTTGGAGTGGCTTGCGAAGCTTCTACTTCTTCATTTGGAAGTGCGAGTGACTTTCTTTCGTCAATTGGTAATGGTACATGCGCACTTTCATTCCAATCCCAAAAACTTTCTTCATCAAAAATAACATCTCGGCTTATAAGTAGTTTCTTTGTTATCGGATTGTATAGTCGATAGCCTTTTGATTCATTACTATAGCCAATAAAGATACATTTTTCACTTTTGTCATCCAATTTTTTACGATTTTCGGTGTGAACAAATGCATAGGCAATAGAACCAAAAATTCTAAAATAGCTCACCTCGGGCTTTCTTCCACACCAAGCTTCAAAAGGTGTCATATTACGTACCGCCTTGGTTGGAGATCGATTTAGGAGGAACACCGAGGTTGCTACAGCTTCAGCCCAAAAATCATTTGGAAGCTTCTTCTCTTTAAGCATACTTCGAGCCATCTCCACTATTGTTCGATTTTTGCGCTCGGCAACTCCGTTTTGCTCCGGTGTATACTTCACTGTTAATTGCCTGCAAATGCCATTTTCTTTGCAAAAAGAAAAGAAATTAACGGATAAAAACTCTCCCCCTCGATCTGTTCGGAGAATCTTAATGGAATACCCACTCTGGTTCTCAACTTGCGCCTTAAACTCCCGAAATCTATCAAGTGCTTCTGATTTCTGTGCGATGAAGTACACCCAACTCATTCTGGTAAAATCATCAGTAAACAACAAAAAGTACTTACTTTTGTTAAGAGAAAGAGTTTGCATTGGACCACAAATGTCGGCATGTATCAACTGTAGAGGTCTTGAAGCTCTCCAAGATTTTCCAATGGGAAAGGAAATTCGGTGTTGCTTGCCATAAACACACCCTTCACAAACTTCATCCATACAATCTATTCCCGGTAAGCCAAACACCATTTTCTTTTGACTCAACAATTTCAATCCATTAAAATGTAAATGACCATAACGCAAATGCCAAAGCCATGATTCATTTTTAGTATTAGCAACCAAAGCATGCTCATCAATACATGAAATGTCAAGTACAAACATCTTATTTTCAGCCATATGAATTTTAATCAAAGGCATTTCAGATCTTTCATGACTAATCTCACAAAAATTATCATGAAACTTAACATGATATCCTCTTTCAATCAGTTGTCCAACACTTAGTAAGTTATGAGCCAATGAAGGTACATAATAAACATCGTTGATAAGCTTTTCCATACCTGACTTAGTTTTTATAGCAACTGTCCCTTTTCCTTCAATTTGTAGAACCTTATCATCTCCGAGCCGAACTTGCAATTTTACGGATTCATCAACGTGACGAAAAAGGTTCTTAAATCCCGACATATGGTTGCTACATCCACTATCCAAAATCCACAAATCAGCACTACTAACATTAGAATTCAGACAGGTAAGAAATAGTTTACCTTCATCTTCTTTCTTTTCTGCATAGTTGGCTTGTTGTTTTGCTTTAGCCCAACAATAAGATTCTATATGACCATATTTTTTACAAAAATGACATTGCTTACTTTTATAGCCTTGGCTTTGGTTGCTTTTCTCGTTGTCATCTTGTTGATAGTTTGTATCGAATCTTCCTCTACTATAGCCTCGGCCTCTTCCACGACCGCGAAAGCCACTTCTTCCACGGCCTCTTCCTGCATATTTTTGGTCGCCTCTTGACTTCGAATTCTCAACTCTTGAGTCAAATGCATTTTCTGCACTTTTCTCGATTGATCTGTTTAGTCGCTGTTCATGAGCTAAAAGAGAACCAATTAATTCATTAAATGAATAATTTGATAAGTCCTTTGATTCCTCTATGGCGGCGACAATATGATCAAATTTAGGAGGAAGACTTCTCAAAACTTTTTCGACCACTTTCTTCTCAGAAATATCATCACCAAGACATTTCATCTGATTAATAATGATGGCAACTCGAGAAAAGTATTCTTGCATACCTTCGGTATTTTTCATGTAGAGATTTTCAAATTCTTTTTGGAGAGTTTGTAGCTTTACCGTTCGAACTCGGTCATTTCCATGATATTCTTGCTTCAAGATAGTCCAAGCTTCATTTGATTTGGTGGCATTTGCAATTCGAGGAAAAATAGTGTCGTGCACTGCCTGCTGCAACACAAGCAACGCCTTGGCATCCTTTTTGCGGAGCTCTTTTTGATCTGCTGTCTTATCTGTACTTTTTGAACTTTCTGCTTCTGCATAACCATACTCAACTAGATCCCAAAGATCTTGTGAAATAAAAAAAGTTCGCATTTTGATGCTCCAAAATTCATAATTTTCTCCATTAAAAATTGGAACCAAGGATTGAGAGAGATTAAGTGCACTTGAGTTACTCATCATGGAAACAAATGCAATGAGAATATACCTCTCTTTGTACGACAACCCTTCCGACTGCTTCTTGCTTGAATACCACAACGCCCAGTCTTGATCACAACGGGGCTCTGATACCAATTGTAGGGTGAAGAAGCTCTCTAAAGTAAAAACTCACACATAAAATTTGCTACAGCAAATGAAGTGGAAGAAACACTTTTTTTCTTTTGTTGTTTTTAACAAGCTTACAATCAAAGGATTTAAATAGAAGAAGAAAACTTAAAGCTTAAGAAAACCTAACTCAACACATGTTCTCCACTACACCCACTACACATGTGCTCCTAAAAACTAGTTAGCATGAACTCCACTACATAGCCCACTACTTACACAAATTAAGCCATCACTCCATGACTTAATCAACTTCTAACTAAATTGGTCCACTACTAGCACTACATTCATCCACTACATGCATAATAATAGGACCACTAACATCATAAAGTATTTGCATCATTTTTCAACAAATCTAACATAATACAATGAAAAAATTAACTTGTTTATTTTTTCACCTATATCACGTTCTGTATGTTGTAATGAATCGATTATGATAGTTTTTGCAATCCTATCAAAAAAACAAAGAAGCATAGGTGCCCTATATGCTTTCATCCAGAACTTATTTTGTTTGTTTACGTTGGATAAAACGCAATACCAAATAATTCTACGTATTTTCATAATATTCTATATATCTCAAAGAGTCTATTACGATAATTTTTTCTGCGATGCTACCGAAAAACAAAGAAGCGTATCTCTATATGCTTTCCTTCTAAACTTGTTTTGCATGCCAGTGTTGGATGGGCAGCAATATCAAAGGATCCTTATTCAATCAAAAGCATGTACAAATCTTACAAGATAAGATGAAAAAATATAGCTTGTTTATTTTTTTAATGTAATATTTTGTTTCATTTATCATAATTAATCAATTACGATATATTTTTTACGATTTTTTTTATATATTTTTACTCTAAATTTATTTTATTATTTAGTATAGAACAGACAACATGTTTTTTTATAAAATATCACGTTTCACATATCATAATTAGTTGGTTATCATATATTTCCTATAATTAATTTTTATACGTTGTCATCATAAAGTTGACTTTTATTCTGACATCCGGATAGACATGATGGAGAAAAATTTAATATTTTAATAATTTAAAACTGTTGGATGTGAGGCAGCTAAATAGTATGAAAAAATTCTATATCACGTTCTGAATGTCTTAATGAATCGATTATGATATTTTTTTTTGCAATCCTATCAAAATAAAAACAAAGAAGCTGCTTTCATCTAGAACTTGTTTTATTTATTTCGGTTGGATAAGACGCAATATTAAATAATTCTACGTATTTTCACATGTATTTTCACATTCCGCATATCTCAAAGAGTCCATTACTATAATTTTTTCTGCGATGCTACGGAAAAACAAAAAAGCGTATCTCTTTTGCATGCTAGTGTTGGATGGGCAGCAATATCAAAGGATCCTTATTCAATCAAAAGCATGTACAAATCTTACAAGATAAGATGAAAAAAATATAGCTTGTTTATTTTTTTTTATGTAATATTTCGTTTCATATATCGTAATTAATCAATTACGATATATTTTCTACGATTTCATAAAATATAATAAAATATATATTTTTATATATTTTCGTTCTAGATTTAATTTGTCATTTAGTATAGAACAGATAACACGTTTATTTATAAAATATCACGTTTTACATATCATAGTTAGTTGGTTATCATATATTTTCTACTATTAATTCTCATATGTTGTCATCATAAATAATTTGACTTTTAGGATAGGCATGATAGAGAAAATCTTAATGTTTTAATAATTTAAAACTGTTGGATGTGAGGCAGCCAAATAGCATTAAAAAAAAAAAAAAAAAAAAAAAAAAAAAAAAAAAAAAAAAAAACCGAAGCCAGCTCTCTATTTTACATGTAAATAATCTCATCAGCTTCCTTCCAAAAACCAAAATTTGCCGCCCCCACACCACACACTTTTGTGCCTCTCCCCCCCCCCTCCCTTTATAACCCCCTCCTTCTCCTCTCCCTCTCTCTTTAATTAGGATTTACTCTCTCTCTCTCTCTCTCTCTCTCTCTCTCTCTCTCTCTCTCTCTCTCTCACACACACACACACACACACACACACACACAAACATGGCCAAGAGACAAAAAAAGAACACCTCCCACCACCATGAGAGCACCTCCGCAAACACCAACAACACTAACACAAACACTTATAACAACAACAACAACACCACCACTACCACCAACAAAAACAACAACAATAACAACAACAGCTCCAACAATGGAGTTAAGGTGAAGAGAACGAGAAAGAGCGTCCCCAGGGACTCTCCTCAGCAACGTAGCTCCGCTTATAGAGGAGTCACGAGGTTCTCTTTCGCTCGCTCTTCTTTCTCATCTTTATATTTATATATATAATTCTTTCTTTCTCTATCTTATATGAATTGATTCAAATTTTTCGCACGAATCGATCGACTCAGGCACCGGTGGACCGGTCGATTCGAGGCTCATTTATGGGACAAGAATTGCTGGAATGAATCCCAGAACAAGAAGGGTAAACAAGGTTGGTTGATTTTTTTTTTTTTTTTTTTTTTTTTTTTTGCACCATATTAACTGTTTTTCTTGAATTAAATTCTAATACTACTCTTTTTTTTTTGCTTTTTTTTTTTTTTTTTGCATTGAATGGAAACTGCAGTTTATCTTGGTGAGTGCAACTTTATTAATTTGTTGCTAATTTCTTTGTAATTGTAAACTCTTTTAAACACAGTTTTTTGAAAATTTTGTACCGTTTTGCAAATAATTATTTGGCAGGGGCTTATGATGATGAGGAAGCTGCAGCAAGAGCTTATGACCTGGCTGCATTGAAGTACTGGGGCCATGGCGCCATCCTCAACTTCCCGGTACACAAATTTTTAATTCGAGGACCATTTCGTAATTTTTCCTTTTTTCTTTTTTAAGAAAAATATTTTTTGTAATCCGAGAGCGTACATCTTACGTCCCATCAATTATGGTGTGCGATAAATATTACTGATCATTTCGAAATAATAAATAAAAAAAAATTTATTTCAGAATAAATGTGATGTATATCGTACACTTCATTTCGAATATATAGATAATATTTTTTTTTTTTAATTACTCTTAATTTGCTATATATTTTATCTCCATTTTTTTTTTGGTAATTGTATGGACACTCCCTCAACTATCAGTGATTCTGAAATCGACCCCTCACTCTTAATTTTTTTTTAATTAACACTATTTTAGCTTCTTTTTTGAGTTGTTTTAGTTAATTAAATTTAAAAAAAAAATTGCCTAACTTTTTAGTTCTGGTTTTATTCTGATTTAATTAAAATTTTTAATTTATTTGATTAAAGCTACTCAATTTCGCATGAAAAAAAAAAAAAAAAAAAAAAAGAGAGAATGTCAATTTTTTTAAAAAAATTAAAGTTGAAGCAGTTATTTCAGAATGGCCTATAGTGGAGGGGGTACCCACACATTTTCACCCATTTTTTTCAAAATTTTAATTCCAATTATGTATCTAATTACAGGTACCAAATTACGAAGAAGAGCTAAAAGAAATGGAAGGGTTATCCAAAGAAGAGTATATTGGATCCTTAAGAAGGTATTAATTAATCTTAATTAATTAATTAATTAATCAATTAATTACACTATTACATAAATTAATCACCAAAATTTACAGGAAAAGTAGTGGGTTTTCAAGGGGAGTCTCAAAGTATAGAGGAGTTGCAAGGTAATTATATATTATATTTTGTTAATAGATATTTTAATTTTTTCAATTTTTAATTTTTATTTTATTTCTTTATTTATTTATTTATTTATTTTTTTTTTTTTTTTGTGTATTTATGATACATATGACTTGGTCAGATGTGGGGTATGGAATTATAGTTTTTTATTCTCTGTACTTTGTTACTTTGAAACATTCCAAAATATTTTTTTTTAAAAAAATATTTTTTTTAAAAAAAATTATTTATTTTTCTGCTGGTTTGGTCGGACTAGAGTAGGGATGTTGATAGATACGAATACCTGAAATTTTATTCGAAGTCGAATCCGAACGAAATAAATTTATTCGATATTAAATGAATATGGATTCAGATACGAATATAAAAAATAAAAATCCGACGAATTTGGATTCGAATATGGATTTTGACTGTATCCCATCCGAATCTGAATCCGAATTGATTTTACGTTATATAATATATATGTATATAAATTTTTGATATTATATTTAAATTTATATTTTAAAAATTTTGATTTAATATAATATGTTTTGAAATATTGTAAAGAGAAAAAGAGAAATAATTATTTTAAATTTTTGAATTTAGATTTTAATTTTTTGATCGGATTCGGATTTGAATATGAATTTTTAAAATTCGTTGGATTCAAATTTAGATTCTGATTTCGAATATTTAGTCGGATTCGAATTTGAATTTTTAAAAATTCACTCCGAATCTGACCCCCTGTTGACATCCTAAACGCGAACTTAGCCGAAAACTTTGTGACTAGAATCTGCTTAATAGCTTTTCTTTGCAACAGAATCTGAAATTTTATTTTTTTTCTAAACAAAAATAATTTAGAAAAAAAAAATTAGTGATTGTTATAAAGAAAATGACAAGAATTCTGAAAATTAATATTTAGGTAATTATTTTTGCTTGTATTATATCAAAATACATTATATTATCCTAATAAATAGCAAATCAATCATCAAAATAAAAATAGTATTTTTAACAAAATTTTTTTTTTTTTTTCAGGCATCACCATAATGGAAGATGGGAAGCGCGAATTGGCAGAGTTTTCGGCAATAAATATCTTTATCTTGGAACTTATGGTATATATATATATATATATATATATATATATATATATGTATGAGTTCGGCTACTATACTCTTATGAGTAAAATTTTTTTGTACTCATAAATTTTCGACTTTCGAATTAAGAAATATGCGGTTAGGATTATAGTAATCTCTAGGATTTATACTATTTCGCCAACAACCCACTAAATCCTAGAAGAACCATTATCATTCTAACCGCGCATCTCTTCATTTAAGAACGAAAAAATTATAAGTACAAAAAAGTTTATACTCATGAGAGTATAGTAGCCATACACTATATATATTTGCTATCTTTATTTTATATAGAATTTATATTTTATTAATTTTATTTTGCTATTAGTATTATAAAAATTTAGTCAAACAAAATAGAGTTATTATAGATCAAAAATAGTAAAGAAAATATTTTACTTTCTCTCTCTTTCTCTCTCTCTCTAAATATTAATTTATTTTGCAATATTATTAGATTGAGACAAGTCAAAATCAGTAGATTAGCCAACAATTTGGACATGCCTCTTATTGCAGTTAGGTTATAGGTGTTAATTAATTAATTAGGAGGAAGCAAAATTAAATGTGATTACTCCATAATTAATTGTTGGGGCATAAATTGTTGGTTGTTATTGTTGTACCAAAGTTATCTATTATTGGCCTATCATAAATAGCTCAACTATATAGCCTACCTTAAATAGTTGGAACAAAAAATTTTTAAATATTTTGTTAATTAAATCTTAGGGTTAAATTTGGCAGATTAAATAAAATTCATATATATATATATATATATATATATATATATATATATATATATATATATAAAATTGGTGTATTTCTAATATGGTACAATTCCAATTAAGGTGAGGCTTCTTTTGTTTTCTTTTTTTAAAAAAATAAAATAAAATTAAGATTAATTAATAGAGGAGGTGGGAACATGCATACTGGTACATTCCATTAATTCATTCCAAGATAGCAAGAAATTGAAGAGTAAATCCATTGACAACAACTTATCCTAATGTACTTATGAGGCTTGAGCATGATGATCAAAATGACATATTTACCCTTTGATTTCTTTCAAAAACCATCCTCATCATTGAAACACAATTAGTCTTCTAGAATAATTAGTGTATTCATCTAATTCAATAGATACGATCTATAATATTTGACTAATTTATACATAAAAGTTTGATGGGACATGTTCACGGGCCAGTGAATGCACGGCACGTACCCTAACCCTAATAACTTTAGCGAACACGAAAATAAGATGTTACTTAGTCGACATACGCGAGTACAAACCGAGTCGACTCGGTCGAGTTCCGAGTGTGTGGTTGGGGAGTTGAGGACATTAACTACCAACCTCCAACAGTCCATTTGCAATTTGCCATTTTGTTTGTTGAAGCCTACACTCACCCACCAAAGCATGCACAATAATTAAGTTGTTACTTACTAGCCCACACATACACACACACATGTACACACCCACACAACTATTATGTAGGTGCACCAATTCCCCCTAATAAATTTAAAGTGCACAATCCACACATCAATGCTAGGGTTTTAAGGGAACTTAATTTTACCTAAATAGTTGTCTTACTTGTTCCCATCAAATCTTTCTAGGGTTAGGTGGTGTTAATGAAGCTCTTTTTTGGTTCCCACCATTAATGAAGCTCTCTCTATTTGTGTTTCTTGTATTAATATTGCAAATTTTAGCTATACTTCTTGTTGGAGCTAATTAGTTGTTGAGTTTAAATGTATAATAATTTGATTGATTTGGTTTTATTAATTAGGGGAAATGTTTGGTACAATGTAGTTGAGATAAAAAGTTTACTTTTCTATCATTTTATGTAGCTTGTAAAATAAGACCAAATCCATTATTTTATTTCACTTTTTAGAATAATATATATATATATATATATATATATATATATATATACTCCTTAATAATAAATTATTCTATGTTTTTAATAGAACAAAAGAGATGTATTGAAGAGAAAATGAATAAGGATTAACTTTATTTATTACATTAAGAGGAGTGTAAACAAGAAACCCCAATGTTTACAAATCTATATATGAGTTGCTCATTATATAGATGAATTAATGATTTGTGTGTTAGTAGATTCTTAACAATAGGTATAAGAAAACATATTATTTTTATTTATATAAATATTTTAGATATTGTAGATCATATCTGTTTGTTCTACTTTTTGTTTCAGAATCTCTGTGAGGTTGCTATATATATTTTTTTTTTCATCTTTTTTACGGTGGAGTAAAATTTGCATGATTTCACACAGCAACACAAGAAGAGGCAGCAACGGCATACGACATGGCGGCGATTGAGTATCGGGGCCTGAACGCCGTCACCAACTTCGACCTCAGCCGCTACATCAAGTGGCCCACGAGTGACGCAAACCCTAACCCTAGCCCTAGCCCTGACTCTACCAACCCTTTCCCCTCTTCCATCCTCGACCTAACACACGGCGCCCCCGCCTTCGACGAATGTAGCTTCCTCCAACCACAGCACACCATGGATCAAGAGATCTCTCAACTCAGCGATCGAAGACCAGCGTCAACTGCTGGTGCCTCATCTGCGCTCGGACTATTACTCCAATCAACCAAATTTAAAGAGATGTTGGAGAGGACATCAGCGGCGGGAGGCGGTGAGGAGACCTCATCGTCGACGGAGATGCCACCGGAGTTTGAGAGGAGACCGTCGAGCTGTACTAGCTTTCCCGAAGACATACAAACATACTTCGAGAGCCAAAACAGCGAGAATTATACCGTCGACGACGACGACATGATCTTTGGCGACCTCGACGCCTTTTCATCGTCGATTTTCGAATGCGAGCTCGATTCGTGAGAGACTACCATTGGCTATTTTCATGAAATGGATAAAGAAATTAATGGCTCAATGAAATTAGAATGAGCTATTTGATTCTTCTTATATTATCATTTTTTTTTTTTTTTCCCTTCTCTATTGGCTATGTAGAAAATTATTCTTTCCAAAATAATGGCACACTTATTGCTAAGAAGCTACACAAATTTACATAATATGTCAAAAGCACATCACTATATATATATATTTCTTTTTTTATGATATTTTGATATGTTCTTTTCTTGCTCTACTGCTTCTTTCTTTCTGTGTTTAGAGTAATGTGTTTAGAGAAACTCATATGTACACATTGCCAAAATTCTGAATCACATTGTACAAATTGCTCTTTGGGACTCAATTATGTTCATCATTGGATTCACAACCATGATTTGCATCTATATTAAGTATTATGACAAACGCGAAAAATATCTAGTTCGTTGGGCACAAAAATATCAAAAGAGAATCGAAAAAGAGAGAATAAAAATAAAACACATAATATTTACGTGGTTCAGCCACTGGCATACGTCCACGGGCGAAGACGAAGTGGGGACTTCCATTATAATCAAAGTGGTGTACAAAATATGCCTCTCTCGCAAAACCCTAATCCCAAAATATATCCATACTCCTTCTCATCCGCCACACCAAATAAATGGAATAATGGTATATTTATAATAGAGGCTAAATCCTAATACAATTAGAAATACGAATCTACTTAGATTAGAAATAATCTTAACAATATTAGGCATAATCCAAAATTATCTTAATTGGATAAGCAAAACAGAATAGAGCTAGAAACCTTCCAATTTTAGAATTCGAGACATATCTAACATTAAGGATAAACTTCAATTTGCACCCCTTGGGGCAATAAGTTGCACTTAACTATTCTGAGATTTAATTTTTATTCCTGAAGTAGGATAGCAAAGTGAAAGTTGAGCTAGTATATATACTATTCATTTATTATCTATGGTATTCTAGCTATATCCAACAAGTGAAATTTTTTAAGAATCATAAGATGATATTTTTATTTTACGATTAGTCTTTATAATAAAATAAAAGTAAAATTACAAGATAACACTATAACAAAACTATGCTATAATGACACTTTTAAGTACTTTTAAAATCTGAAAAAAAAAAATTCCGCTAGCAAAATACCGACACTTATAATTTGTATCGTTATATGTGCAGTCGCTAGGATGTATAGCGGCACATTATTATAATGTGTCTCAAAATTTTATTATTATAATCTAATTTTGGATATAGATTAAAATTATAGATAAAACGCTTGTACAAAAGTATCGTAAAAATATATCTATATAATCTAATTTTATTGTAATGTAGTTAACAATAACTTCGGAACGGAATGGCAGAGTGAAAACGTGCTAAATTACAGCATAGCTAAGTAGCAAAATGAAAATGCACTGAAACATAGTGAGATAAATTAAAGTTTACCCCCTATATTATTATTCACATATCTCAATTTTTGAATAATATAACTATCAATTCAAAGGAAACTATATACTCTCTTTTAATGCTCCTTTTTAAGCATATTAATTTGTTAGGAATCTTATGGTTGAGATTGGTTTGCATTATAGTAATAGTTCCTTTTAAGGCAGGTTTAAGTGCAAAATAATAATAATAAGTGGAAGGCTCTACAACGATATCTTGGTAAAGAGTTCTCCGTCCGCTTTATATTTATCCAAAAATTATAATTATTTTTTCTAAAGTTTAAATTTTTTTTAAAAAAATGAGTATTAAAAAATATTCGATTGAATAAAGAAAAAACTAATACGTGTCAGCGAATTAAGGGCTCTCCAATAAAACATTATTGTAAGTTTTTTATTGAAGTTTTATTCAGCTTAACACACACACACATATACATACACAGAGAGAGAGAGAGAGAGAGCTAGGCTCATGTGCTTTTGAAAATATAGAGATCTCTATATTTGTAAGTTATTTTTGATGATAGGGCATCCAATTCGGCGATTAATTTCATTAGACATGATCCATAATATTAAAATTATCTAAAAATCAAATTTTATAATTTTTTGATTTTATTTAAATATCTAGTGAATGGAGTAGCTTTAAAATGAACGGTCGAAAATAAAATTTCATAAAAAAGAATGACAAAAAATTTAAATTTCAAATCGAAAGTATTGATCTTGTTTTTGATGTTGAATATAATATCTATTAAAGTTTCACGTATTTTGGATTGTTCTTCACAATTGAACTTATAAATATATCACATTGACCGTTAAAATAGTTATATTTGAGATCCTTGATCACTTGATAAATGTTATCAAAAAATTATAAAATTTGATTTGTAAATAGTTCTAATAACATAGATCATGCCTAATAGAGCCGATCGTCAAATCATATATTTCATCATCGAAAATAACTTACAAGCACGGAAGTCTCAGTACTTTCGAAAGCGCAGAAGACGTACTCTCTCTCTCTCTCTCTATATATATATATATATATAAGAGAGAGAGAGAGAGAGAGTCTGCCGGCTACTATACTATCAATAGTACTAAATACTTAGGACTATTAATTTTTTTATTCTTGGATGAAGGGATGAGCGGTTAGAATTACAGTAGTCCCTAGTGTTTATACTATTTCACCAGCAACCTACTAAATCGTAGAGGATCATTATTATCCAAACCGCACATCCCTTCATCTATGAGCCAGAAACTCAATAATACTAAGTGCTTGGTATATATATATATATATATATATATATATATATATATATATATATATATATATATATATATATATAGTGTAGCTGGTATGCTTCTATAAGCACAAGCACAAGACTATTTATACTTATAAGTCATTTTCGAAAATCGACGAAAACGAAAGCACTCCGTTTTTCTCAAATATGTAAAAATCATCTTTCAAAAAATATTTTTGATTTATTTTAGGACCGAACACCCTTAATTGTTTATTAGAAAGTATTTTGTTGACAGTTTGAGACTAAAATATCTGTCAGATGGATCAAATATTTTGTTTAGTTTGATGATTTGTTTTTTATTTTATATTTTTTTTTTGAGAGAAATGTAGCAAACTCCCGGTTTCGTTTATTGATAAATTTAGTTAAAAATATAAAGCAACTAAAATTCGAACCTGAAATTTCAGCTACCAACCACCAAATTTTTTACCATTTGCGTTAAAAAAATGACAACCTACCTTTTTGGTTGTTGGCTTTGTTTTCTTGTAGTGAATGATTGATGCTAGAATTAATTATAAGCCAACAAATGTTGAGTGCCCATGACATTTTAAGTGCAGTGAATTAAGTTTGAGTTTCTCTACTGCCAATTCCTCTCCTTTAGTTATTGTTTATTTTACTGAAAATTAATTTTATTGTAAGAATTTTTCATGCATGATTGGTATTTATTTCACCATAAATTGCTCAATCTTCATATCGCTTGTATATTTATGAGATATAAGATAATATAAATACACAAAAAGCAAAGAGCAGCGAAAGATGATTTTGCTCACATATATATATATATATATATATATATATATATATATATATATATAGGGCAATTGAGGAGGAAACAAAAATTTACTTACCATGCTGTTAAATATAAAAGTATAAAAATACTATTTTTTTACAATTTAAAATTTTAAAAAATAATTATTGTTTGGTATTATTTAATATAGTATCACAACAAAAGATTTAGAGAATACGTCTTGAAAAGTGTTGAATATAAAATATATAAGTAGTATTTTTTAATAATTTAAGCTTTTAAAGTACAATAATTGTTTCATATAATTTCACATAATATGAAAATAGAAGGTTTTGAGTTTGAGTTCTGACAGATTCCTGACGCTATTTAATTTCCTCCCACTCCTTTAATTTTGAATATAAAATATATAAATATTATTTTCTAACGGCTAAAACTTTTAAAGTACAATGATTATTTTATATAATTTCACATGATATCAAAACATAAGATCGTGAGTTCTAATCCTGCAAGACTCCTAGCGTTATTTAATTTCCTCCTATTTAATTAAGTACACGTCCGGAGTCCAAATGTGAGGGGTTCTCTAACAATTTAATCTTTTTTATTTAACATGATATCAAACCAGCAAGTCCTGAGTTTTTAAATATAAAAGTACCGTTTGTCACTAGCTTAAACCTTTAGGGCCCGTTTAGTATTGAAATTATTTGGAGGATAAGGAGGATATCCCTCTTATCCCTCCAAACACATCAGGAACTACGAAAATATTTTATTCCAGTACAACTAGAATAAGTGAAAAGTACTGTTCTCACTCTTCCTAACCGCCCTTTTGTTTTTTTCTTGAATACCCTCCTACGTTTCCCGAGGCACCATCCCTCATCTTATTATTACATAATAAAGCTTGAGAGCAAAAAGATCATTTAAAACAACTAATACTATTTATTTTTCTTATTCCTCGTTATCATAACAAACACAAAATCTCTTATTTCTGAAACCATACCAAAATACTTTTTTGCACTAGTTTCGTAATTTATATTTATCTCTAGAATAACTAGTTCTGTCCTATTCCGTTACCAAACGAGGCCTTAGAGATTCGAAATTGTCACTACTTACCTATCACCATCAGTGACTCCGAACTTGAACAAGTTATTGCAAGTAAAATTTCAAGCATTATTGATTCTTATTTCACTATAAATTAATCACCCAGACAAAATTTTTCTTACAAATGTCGATAAATACAAATACAATGCGAACATCCATCGCTAGACAGATAATAATTAATGATATACACAAAACCAAAATGTGGCAGAAGATGTGAGGGGAAACCGCAACTTTACTTACGATATTCTTTTACGTTTTGACCGCAAACATGATCACCGTCGTCGTCGAAACACAACTTAATTACCATTTTAGTTACTCCAGTCCAGAACAGTTTTCTTCCTATAATTTAGCACCTATTTTTTGGGAATTCTGTGTCTTCCTTAATCGCAGACTGTTAAAGCGTTCGTCGCATGCTGAACGCGGACTTTGGTTGCCAAAGAAAACGTGAGCCGTCGGCAGGACCCGCTTCGAAAAAATTTGACGAGAAAAAAATTGTACTTCCCCTTTGTTCTTGTTTCCGCAAACATTTCACATGTTTTTTTTTTTTTTTTGAAGAGAATTTTGTACTTATCACGGGCCAACTTTTTCGCCTTAAAATTATTCCGTGCGCCGAGTCCCTTGCCACGGACACGCCCTCGAACTTAAACAGCGAGATCACAACTTAAACATTAACTAAGCATGCTCCTCCACGAGTCTGACTGCCCGGCGCCGCGCCTTATGTCGAACCCCTCGTCGAACTCCGCGAGTTCCAAACAACCCCGCCAACGAGGTTGGCCTTCAAGTCGAGTATATTCCGCCTAACCGGACAAACTCTCCTCGAGAGTGCTACTTAATCGAATGCCCATTTGCCTCCGAAGCAAACAGACGAATGAAAGAGTATAGAATTGTAAAAAAAATATGATATAATAGTATTGTGTTTACTTTTGTATCTAATATTACGTTATGCGTATCTTAATGAGTTAATTATAATATATCTTACTATATATAATAGTGTTAGATAAATCTTTGTTTTCATTTTCCAAACGTTACTAAATATTTTTTATTTTATTTTATTTTATTTTATTTTATTCTCTTTGATATAAGACTTGCTATTATGTATTTCAAGGCATTTAATCAAGCTCTTCATAAATGAATTCAACATGCTTTAATAAATCACTATTGAATGTCCTTCATAAATGAATGTCCTTAATCCTCTAGTGATTTGAACAAAAAATTTAGACAGCGTCCACAGATTTCGATCGAACTCAACTCATCAGGACATTAGATCTATTATTGAACCTCTTGTCGGTAGGTCTATTATGGACCGTAATCCCACTCAATTTATTGGATTCACCTAGCTCAACTTATTAGTCTCCTGAACCTATTGTCACGGGACAAGATCTCAACATCAGCAATCACATCTAACATTACAGATCTTGCATTGAGGTCCTAACTTTACTTTCACACTGTTGTTCAAATTGCAGGCGCATACTTAGATCTATTGATGCTTTGCCCAATAGTTTAAAAAAATATCACAAGAATCAATTTCTACACTTTAAAATGCTTAATCATCGAAATTGAAATCCAGTCATCCAAAGCGATTTGACAGGACAAAAAGCCTTCACACTACAAAGATAAATGGACAAGACGAGGATGCTAAACCATTCACAGCCAAAAAAACGGGTGATTGTGGTTCAATTTTTGGCTGCAATAGTTGACAAATTCTGAGATACGCAGAATAGTTCGCCTTCATGTGTAACAGCCTCAAGAGTTGAATTAGTCATATATATATATATATATATATATATATATATATATATATATATATATATATATATATATAGAACTAAATTTTTTAATATGATTATAATATTTTGACTTATACAAGGCCTAAGAAGTTAAAAATATTGAACATGCTAAAACTAGAATAAAACTAAAATAGGTGACCACCAGAAAGACGGTGGCGCCACATCACCACATCAAGCGTCTTTTTTTTTTTATAATAAAAATTTCAAATCATTAAAAGACTTTGTCAGATCGTTGACACTTAAAACGTATCGATGCAGCGCCCACGGATCTCGACCGGACTCAACCTATCTGGACGTTAAGTCTATTGTTAGACCTCTTGCCTTTAGGTCTATTAATGATCACAGCCACATTCAACTTATTAGGCTCACCCAACTCAACTTATTAGTAACCGGAGACTATTGTCACAAGACAAGAAATTAGATCTATTTTTAACCCATAAATAAATAGCCAACAAATTTGATATAAAATCCTTGAATTATTTATAAAGTAAAGTTTACCAGTGTTCAATATTATTAACTTGGCAAACGAAATAACTTATAATCAAAGACTGTAGATAAAAATCTTACCAGAAATAATAATATATCACTAAAATATTAGATCAGAAACATATTAATATGAATCATCACCGCTTTCTAAAAACGTAACTTAAATATTTTTCACATTCAAACTCTAAAAAATGTATAATATTATATTCTAAAAATAATTTTGCAAACAAAATTTGTTACGAACTATTTTTATGATTATAATATTTTTAAGCCCTATTAATAAAAAAAATAAAAAATTGGAATTGAACAGAGCCGCCCACCAAAAGCACCTGAGTTAATAAAATGTTTTTTTTTTTTTCACTTTTTTTTTTTTTGGTTGTTAGCAACTAATATAAAGGACAGAAGGTTCTGGTAAAAGAGTGCAATGTCACATCTAATAAGTGATAGCAATCATACATTCTAATGACTAAAGTTCTGCAAAATTACCTTCTCAAGAGGACATGTCCAGTATTTTGTTTGCAGCTCCAAAAATAGGAGCAATGTCAACAGGCACCTGGAAGCCATAAAAGCAATAATAAAAAAAGTTTAAGAGAGGAAACACATGATTCAAAAGAAAAGGGCAGACTATTTCATAGGTATGCTGGAAAAGATCAAAATGAGATGCTCAAGGAAAGCTTTGTCTGATTGGCTTCGGATTTGGAGTTGTTCTGAGGAGTTGTTTTGATCACATATCGTGCATATAATTTCGTATAACTTCAGCACAAAAAAAAAAACTAGTTTTTTCTCTTCAAGGTATGATAAGTAAATAGCAAGATTGAAGAATAGAGTGGATCTGCCTTCAATTTTTATTGGTTTTTTCATGTTTGTGTTTTAAAGCTTTATAAGATTATAAGCAACACAAGTGATCAGAACGGTCGTATAATTAGTAATTTCGATGGACGAGAGGGGCCTATTGAACTATTTAATAAAGTTTAAAAGAATCTAATTGCCAAAATTAAAAGTTCAGGCGCTCATGCGCAAGTCTCTACATATTTTTTCCAATAAATTATGAAAATAAGCATATCTATACAGGTAAAAGCAAGCACCTACATAAAAATCATACCTGAACTTCTTCTAACTTCCCCAAGGCAATTTGCAACGGTTGTGTCAGTTTTGCATACTTCTGAAGAAGCAAAATCGCAGCAGCTTTATCGCCCTTCGCTTGTATCGTCAAGATTTCTCGGCTGAGGCTCTCAACAGCTGCTTCAATCTGCAACAGGAAAGAATATGTAGCATTTGCGCACAAGCGTAACAAGAGAGCAGCCATAGCATCTCACCTTCACAAAATCAACTGAAAAAGTTTCATCAGAGTGCAAACGAAAGGCATTCTTTTCGTATAACCAATTAAATTGCAACGCTTGTCCCTTTCTGCTCCCAAACGGCAAAACAGAATTTGTTAATTCATATTAGTTATATGAAGTTAGAAGAACTTCGAATCCAAATACACAGTAGGATGACTCAAATTTACCCATGAGCTTCTTCGAGTCCAAAACGAATTGATCGAAAGCATCCCGCTAGGAATGACACATACATAGATCTCAACAAAGTTTTCGGAAGTAATCCCTGACAAAACAAGAATATGAATAGACAGGAGCAAGGTTAATGAAATTAAGATATTTAATAGCAAATTTAGGAAAAGATATCAGCCCGAGTAGAAGCTTGATTACTCTAAACATTTTTACTCATTACGCGAGTTTAGAGTTTGGACAAATTCATATTAAACTACTCGAAAGTATTAAATAGTAAAAACTTAGCCATACTTGTGGCTAGATTTCTCTGGACAAGGGAAAAATTATTTGTTAAGTTCAAAGTTAGATATTGCGTATTAGTGAATGTTAAATTACCTGGTCAATGAGGAATTTCAGAGCCCAAAGGCCAACAATATCTGCTTTTGCTTCCTCTAGGGCCGAATGAACTTCTTGAAGTTCCTTTACATCATCAAAAAGGCTTGTCAGATATGGCCAAATCAATTCATTTTAAAGAAAGTTTAAACTGAGGACAACGAAGAGTTGACATCAATCTCCCAATTAATTTTAGGGGCAGTTGCCTACTTACCCTCATAAAAGTACCCAACATTCATATTTATTCCTAAAAAAGTTTCAAGTCATGAAATCTATCCCTCTAAGTTCCTCAACTTCTTTCAAATATGCCCTTAAGAGTTAAGTTTTGTAAGTCTACTATTGAAAATAGTCGTTAACTCTACGTAAAGATTCATTTGCCCTTTTAAATATGCCCCCTAAAAAGAACTACCCCTCTAGAACTTTCAAATCTACCCCTTATTTTAACCCGGGCATTAAACTGAGGATGAAGTTAACTCGAGATCAGTTGACGGAAGAGCATATATAAAAATAATGAAGAAACGTCGAAGTGTAGATTTTTTACTTAATACTATTAAATATGAAAGTCGGCTATTTTTGAGGGGTATATAGGTAATTATCCCTTAAGTTTAATTATAAAAGCAATCAAAGAAGTCCAAAATCTCGTGTATAACATGTCGTATATGCTTCCTTTATTGTTAGGTCCACATTTTTCTATTAACTATGTACTTAATCCACTTTCCCATTCAACAAGAACTACTCATGCGAAGCTAAATATGTAAATGGTTAAGGTGTCATGGGCTATACGTAATCATAACAGGCAATTTTATGTAGAAGAGGCTCACGTTGAACAGGAAGAATGATGCATCAATGACACCCCAGCATCCAAGGAGAGTTTTTCAAACAAACAAACAAACATACAAATAAAAAGCATTCAGGGAACAATCACCCTGCTAATTATTATCCATAAAGGTTTAAACAGATCAAATTAAAGAACTTCGCATAAAAGTATGTGCACCATCATAGTTAACTAAACAGAAGGTGACGTTGCGACATCATAGTTATCAGCTTCAAAGCATCATAAGAGGGTAATCTGAACAGAGAGGTTCCTCCTTACATCATTCACCTTAACATATGAGATCTTGCGACAGTTTAAGCTTAGTTTATTAGGGGTTGTTTGGTTCCTAGGAAAAGTATGGAAAAAAGTTCTCTGGAAAAAAAAAGTTTTCCATGAAAAACCTTTTTTCAGTTTTCCGTCCGTCTGGTTCCAAAGAAAACTAGTATTTTTGAAAAAAAAAAATCCCATATTTCATAAGAAAATTAGTGTTTTCGTTTTTCAAAAAAAAATTCAAAAAACAAAGATAATAATTTTTCATGAAATCTGAAAAAAAAGATTCCAAAAAAGCTGGTTTCTTTGGAACCAAACGGGCATAAAACTAAAAAAGAAGTTTTCCAATGGAAAATTTTTTTCCCAAAAAAACTTTGTTTCCATGTTTTTCCTAGAAACCAAACAGCCCCTTAAGACATTTCGCTGTAACTAAAAGTAATACGACTGTTTGATATATTAATGTCATTATCTGGAGTACTCGTGACATGCGAAATGTACACATACCATTCTAACTGTTGACTGCTCACCACTTGGAAGGACAATGGTATGAGGTCCAATTCCATGGCAACACTCATGGCAAATAGTATGCGTGTAGAAAGACTCAAAATCAATGTATTCCTTCTGCTCCTCTTCGATGCAAACATCTGCTATCGGCTTCAGAATATTGATGAACCTGACAGACATAATGTGACTTGTCAATGGCGATTTTTTTTAATAATGGAGAAATTCACAAAGTCAATTGTCCATTTTTGACAGAAAAAATTCAGTGTAGTTGTAACTAAATAAAAGATACATACTTAGCCTCTGAAACATTCTTGAGCAGAACCATCGATGTTCCATGTTCATTTACTATGCGCTCATCGTTTGGCAAATTGAAAGCAACAGTCTGAGGGCCTTTCACATCCTGGAGTTCCAATCTTATTCTAGCTATTAATAAAGCTTTAGAGCTTTTCCAAAGCTAAACATTAGTATTGACATATAAACCTTTTCTAAGTAAACTTTTCATTTTGTCTAAGAGAGCATCCACAAACAAACTGAAGAAAACAAATAGAGAGTAACATCAAATATCTAATTCTCTATAGGGAAAAATGTATCAACAGCTATTAAATTTTTATGTGTTGGCAAACAGCATTCTGAACTTCTGAAATCTGACCCCTTCAACGTAAATGTAACAATGCAATCAATCATTCTGTCAAAACAACAATAGCAAACACTTTATCGTACATGTGCCAGCCATGTAAGTGACCTTTTTGTAAATCAATGTGTTCCTAGTTTAGTGGCATCTCAATGGTTCTACTAAAAGCAATTTCAGCTCCTCTCATTTTACTCCTATTTACAAGTTTCAAAATTTCAGCAAATTTTCAAGCATTCAAGTTTATTAGGAACCAAGGAAGAACCAGATAGGTTCAAGCCCGAAACAACTACCAAAATTAAACCTCAACATATAATATATGCTGCCGTTGATGGACGTATGTTAGCAACTATGAGCAAAACAGCTGAGTAAATGATCACATACAAAGCTCACAGTGAAATAAATGAGCTAAGATTGTTAAAGCTAAAAACTCACCCCTGCATTGTAAAGAAGCTGAATGACACGAATAGGAGCGGCAACTACACTTTTTGATTTGTAAATATCATCCAACGGAAGATTCCGCTCCAAGTCCTGAGTTAGATTCTTGCAATTAGCACAAATTTAAGGTATAGAGAGTTAATATGATTACGACATTGACTAAAGATACCTGCAGGTGGTCCCCAAAGAGTTTTACTTGTGAAGTTGCTATGTCATCTCGTATTCCAACAAATGATTCAAATGTTGCCTTCATGATATTTAATAAAACTAATTAATAACAGGCAAAAATTTAAGAAAAAAGAAAAATAAATAAATATTATCTCAAAATGTGCTTTACTTGATTTCAACTGTAAAGATCTATAACATGAGTAAATGTCAGAAATTTTAATGCTTTGATATGGCGCACCCACGCCAAAAGAAAAAAAGAAAAAAAGGTGAACAATTACCAACAGACTAACATTGGCAATACAACCAGTGAAATTAAAGAGTTAAAAACTACATAATCGATCTTATGTGAATTCCGGTTAAACTTCTTAATAGCATCACTGATGAAGCATACGGAGAATTTCAACTCCGAAGTCTGAACAACCCTTTCTTAAATATTTCTGACAAAATGTCAATGCTTCCGCTTGTACTAGTTTAACTCTGATAATCAACATATAGAAGTATCTTGAAATGTAATGCAAAAATAAAAATAAAAACCCAATATCTTGCACTAAACAGGAGTTACTATTTTACTAGTTATGTTAGGAAGAAAAAGATACACGTAGGATACCAAGATAAACCAAGATAAATATCATTGACCAAATTATGGAAAATAAACAAATAACAAAAACTCATGCACTAAACTATGAAGCAGTTTGAAAATAATAGTGAAAAAAAGGCAAGCAAAAGGCAGAACAGGAATCAAAGACTTGTAAATATCTGTAGATAGAAAAGAGAAATTAAAAAGTTTGCAAGCAAATTATTGCATTACATCTCTGTCTCTCGATCACATTTGTCTACGTGAAATGGAATAAATCTTGGGGGAAGAAGCTGGAGCAACTGTCTACAAATACAAGATTTACCTTGTAACCAAAGAGTGCATCTTCATATGTCTCGTAGGGGCCAATGGTAACATCCAATTTAGAGTCCTACAAAGAAAGATACAAAAAGAATGGAATATTGGAATACCTTAAATACTTAATAAATCGTAGTTGCTAGAAGTTGACTCAGAACAGTAACAGATTTTGGTGGGAAATGAAAGAAATGATATCACTTAAACAATATCACCCGTAATACGCCAATTCCATGTACTAGGTAAGAATTTATTTGTTATGATTTTCCCTAGGATTGCTATGACCGTGCAGGCCATGCTCAGCACCACTCACTGGCCAATCAGCAAGAGTTGATAGTTTTTTTTTTTTTAATCTCTTCTAGATACTGAAACAAGAAATTTATTAGTCTTCCAGCTCAAGCTTTGAAAACTTGAAATGTGAGAGAACATAATGAGCTTGTTCTTCTGAAATACTTAGATTTTTCTCCACGATTTATTCACAGAATCTGATTATAGATTGGCATTATTATTGTTCAATTTTAAATTGAAAGGGGAGTTGCTCACAAGTAGAATATGGAACAGTTTGTATTTCGATTCAATAACCAAACGCTTGAAGTAGTAGATGGCTGACAGAAAATTAATGCAGGATTAGATCAAGATCAAATCATGTCAAAAAAAAAAAAAATTCAATAGAAGAAAATTACGGCTTAGGCCTAATGGTTGGTACACCCCACGCTCAAAGAAGAGTTCATGGGTTCAAGTCCCAGTTGCGGGAATTTAGTATAGGGCTGAGATCCCAATTCCCAAAAAATCAAATGCACAAAGAAAATTAAGTAACAAAAAAATAATTAGTGCAGATGCCCCATAAATAGTTAAAATGCTAAGTCAAATAGTAAGCACACTAACCAACTCCATCCAGGCTAAGTCGCATTCATAGTAGTCATTTGACAAAAAAGCATCCGCCTTAGTTTTCAGCAACTTCTTCAGGCTAAAGAAATAAGGCAACAAAATTTTAAATAAGAGGTAAGACCACAACCAGAAAGTAGAAGTGCTTGTAATGGAAATAAGTCTTAGGTATACAAGCAACTTACCTAGGAGAATCAGAGAGTTCTGATGCTTTAAGAAGCAGCTCAGCAGCTCTAGTAAGAGATGAACTGTACTCTTGTGAGAATGGAACAATGAAAAGATCATCTGATTTCAAGGGTTTCTCAGACTCAAGCTGATCGATGTTATGAGATGTTGTAAGTGGTAAAGAATCACCATGGCGTCTAATGACGCTAAAGTACCCTGTTGCAGCTTTTTGCTCACTACTACTTAGAGTGTTCTTCCACAATTTGAATTCCTATTCGCAACAGAAAAAGAATAGGAGAAAGTTATATATGCATCTAAATGGCCTCATAATTTCAGTATGTCATTTAACCAATAATTTAAATGGAATACAAGAAATTTCTACATGAGCATCGATTTTAGGGATTTAATCTATTAAGCTCAATTTCACCTCAAACGAGTTGAAATGTTCACCTTAAATCATGAAAATGAGCCAAGCCAATATACTATATGAACCGAATTGAACAGAATCGAATCTAAATTGTTTTGGTTTGGTTTAAACATTTTTATTTGGGATTCCCTTCTGAGTAATATATTTGCGTAAAATGGAGATCTGTCATTACATAGTATCAATCATATATATTAGAACAATATTTATATATTACACAATTTTACACAATGAACATACCACACATCGTATATAGGTGTTTTATGTTACTACTTGAATTTGGTATTTTTCGCAGCCAAACCAAAACTGAAAACTGATAATTAAAAATTTGTCGATTTTCAAAATCAAACAGCCAAAAATCAAATAAGTCAAAATTGGCTAATTGGTTCGATTTGATTTCCTGATTGTAGCAGATCACAGAGTACTAGGAAGAGAAATTCTTATTGTTCAGGCAGTCTTACAACTAGAAAGGTGATAACAGGTGCATGTCATCGTACCATTTTGTCCATATCAGGAGGGTAGAAACTTGCACCGGGAGGCTTCACCACAGGAAAGGCCACTCTATATTCAATTCCCTTCCAACCAGAAATAGGCTTGGTGGAATCTCTGAGCAAATTCACAGCAGAATCTGCTGTTGTCAAAAATGCCTTGTTTTCATCAAGGCATGACCTGTCATTGAAATATAACTCATAAGATTTTTTTTTAGCCATAAGATCAATAAGTTTATTAAGACAAAAGTACCCAATCATACAAAGAAAAGTAATTACCATGGACCTTTATTGATAGAATAATACATCCATTTCAATTGATCTAGGTAAGAAGAATTGGAGCGCTCCTTAAGCCAATCTCTTAGCACACTATTGCCATACCAAACCTAAAAGTGGAAAAGAAGAATAGTAAAAAATGCATTCATTTCCTGGCATGGTTGGTCATATATATTTAACACATTGAAGATAAGTGCAAACGGTGCTGACTAACACAAGATATATCAATCCATTATCATAGGGTCAATATGAAAGATGAAAGGGAAAAAGTAACCTGCTCATAGAATATGTCATCAATGACCATTGATGCCTTAAGTATGTAAAGCAAGGCTTCCTTGTCTGCTTCTGAAAGCCCGGTTAACTGCATCAGGACAGCAGAAACAGTGTCATAACTCACACTCTAAGATGATAGCTAGATTACTGAATACAGATTTAGAAGATCTGCTACTTCTAGAATCAACTAGTTAACCACTTAAAAAAGTATATTGGAGGTATTAAGTTGCATCAGATGGTAGAAAGATAACAAGCAGAACTATAAACTGACTGCATCACCTTAACAGTATAACAATTAAAAGAAAAAAGAAAAGTTATGCCAGACAGCCCAGAACATCCATGTGACTACAAATAGCCACCCACAGTTCAAAAAGTCTTCTTAATAACACACACACACACACACACACACACACACACACACACACACACACACATATATATATATATATATATATATATATATATATATATATATATAGTCCGGCTACTATACTATCGATAGCACCAAGTACTTGGTGCTACCAAGTTTTCCGCCGTTAAATCTACCCTTCTAATCATTTCCACCCCTTAGATCATACTATTTTTCCAACCACCCACTAAACCCTAAGGGCCCACTATCATCTTAACCGCACATCCCTTCATCCAAGGGTCAAAAGCCTAATAGTACCAATGACATAGTTCATATATATATATATATATATATATATATATATATATATTCCAGCTATGGTCCTCTATGGCCCTCTTATGAGGACATGAATAGTGCATACTATAGACTTTTTAACCCTTGAATCAAAAACTATTCCACCTATCACCACTAAACCTTAGGTATCCAAAGGCTAAAAAGTTCATTGTATGCACTATTCACATCCTCATAAGAGATAGTAGCTAGACTAGAGAGAGAGAGAGAGAGAGAGAGAGAGAGAGAGAGAGAGACCTGATATACTATTGATAGTAAATGAATAGTGTTTGCTTTCAACTTTTTAGTCATTGGATACCACCACCCAATAATAAACCCTAGGCATCCAAGGGCAAAAGAATCGATAGTAAACACTATTCCTTTACTATCAAAAGCATTCTAGCCTCTCTCTCTCAGCTTTTTAGTCATTGGATCCATAATAGTACCACCCTAGGCATCCAGGGTCAAAAAAGTTGATAGTAAACACTCTTGTGCTTTCGAAATCATGGAGGTCTCCGTACTTGTAAATTATTTTCGATGATAGGACATCCGATTCAACGATCGGCTCCATAAGGCATGATCTATGCTATTAGAACTATTTAGAAACCAAATTTCATAACTATTTGACATCGTTTACCAAGTGATCAAAGAGTCTCAAAAATGACTATTTTATTGACCGATGTGGTACGTTTGTAAGTTCAACGGTGTTGAACAATTCAAATTAGATAAAATTTTAATAAAAAATTCAACTTACCATCCAGAGCAAGATAAAAACTTTCGATTTGAAATTTAAGCCTTTTGTCATTGTTTTTTATGAAATTTTTGGTCGCTCATTTTGAGGCTACTCGTTCACTAGGCAACTAGTCAAAAAATTATAAAATTTGGTTTCTAGATAGTTTCAAAATACTATAGAGTATGTCATGGTTTGAATAAGCGCACCTAAGGCGCGCGCCTAGCTGCTAGGCTCATCAGCCATCGCCTAGGCAGCCCCTAGGCAGGCGATGTTGCCTAGGCACGCCTAGGGCCTCTCTCTTCTTATATACATACATACATATATATATATATAGAATCCAAGTCAATGGTGCTATTAGATTATCAACTCTTGGATGAAGAGATGTGTGGTTAGGATGATAGTGGTTCCCTAAGGTTTAGTGGGTGTTTGATGGAATAGTATGATCTAAAGGGTAGATATAACGGCAGAAAACTTAATAGAACCAAGTATTTGGTGCTATTGATAGTATAGTAGCCGGACCCTATATATATTTAATCTGCCTGTCAACCAACCACCCAGCCCCAATAATAGAATTATCATGAATTTTATTCAGAAAGATATACCGAAATAATAACCATCACTAAATCTAACACGACTATTAAATATTTGTCTGCGCAGCATTCTTTCAACTACATGATACGACCATTGTTCTTTCAGTTGATTTTCCATTCCTCCACTAAAACAGTTTCAGAAGATTCATGTTTTTTCTGATATTTTTATGATCTTCAAAGTTCCAATATCAGAATCCTTCCAATCTATCATATAGAAGGATTTAAGGTATCAAAGATAATTTCTCAGTCCCATATGTCAATCCAACCTCTGTGTATCCTCTAGCAATTTCCTCCTCAGCTCACAAGCGAATTTTACCATACATTCTCCACAAAATCAATATGGCTGTGTTCTCAAAAAAAAAAAATCAATATGGCTGTTCTAAGTCACCACTTAAATCATGAACTCATGACATTTCTAACTCACCACAGTGTAAAGATTAGCAGATAATATTAAGATAAGCCAAAAGAATAGGTCATGCGAATTACCTCCGGATCCAATTTGAGGGGAGCATATTGACTAAGTTGTTTTTGCAAAGTAAGACTTCGTGACTCCATATTCTCTTTATATCTGCATCGCATACATGCAATTCATGGTAAGAAGAAAAGTAATGAACCAGGAACTAAGCATATGACTATGACAGAGGTCACCAGATTTAGTACTCACTAGGCAGAAATAGAGAAGTCAAGATTATGAATAACAGTATAATACCTCCATTTCTTGAAAACAATAAGGAGATTAGGAAGTAGCTTTAGGTATGTAGATCTAAAATATCACAACTCAATCAAGTAAATCTCTAGTATGACTAGAGTACAATGCAAGACTAATATTTTCCTAAAGTATTTTCTCAGTTTCTTTGACCACTGTAACTTTGCCTAGTCAAAAGATTCAAAACCTAAACATCTAGTTTTGCCTAGCCACAATTTGTGTGGGCCCGAGACTTCCACATTACATCAAGCTACTTTAGCATTGTCTATTGAATGAAATGGTGATGCCAAAAAGCCTCCAATTAATGAGGGAAAACACACAAAAGTATTCAATTCGTATTTTGCAAGAAAAGACGGGAATTCTTTTTCACTAAGTTTGTAACATCTCAGCAATCTAAAAGACAGAAAATCAGAATAAAATCAAATGTTACACTTCTTTATTAATCTTTTTAAGTTCCAAATAGAGATACCTTTGCTCAATAATAGTAAATAGTTGGCCATATTGCCCTTCAACATCATAAGGTACAAATTCTTCATCACCCTTGGCTAGAAGATTTTTATACTCATCGATATGGATATACTTTACAGAAGAAACTTCTGTTTCCTGAAAAAATTACAATATCCAACAAGCTTTCATGCATCAGCATTAAGTAGCAGGAAAATACGAGCCATATAGGTATGATGCTATATAGGAAAACCCTACAAATGAATGCAACACGACAAGAGTTTGGTACATATGGTGATCATATTAATTATATATGAAAGAATGCACAAACAGTATGCAATGAACATGAGGGTTGGAATTTTGAGCACTACTAAATGCACAAACAATAAGAAGCTTACCTGGAGAGTGAAGGCCACCAAAGGAATTGGATCCAAAGTTGTTACAAGATAAACATCATTGTATTCATTGTTAATGAATTTTCCATTGTTGATGGTACTGCACGAAAAAAAGTAATAAATGCTTTTTTAACTTCATAAGGTCTAAGACCAACAAATTTTCAGAAACTAAAATGAGGCATTGTATACATGATGGTATGTCAAGTACCTAGTAGAAATATTAACAGCTTGCAAGAGTATCTTAGTTAAAATTTACTTTAACTGTCCATTCTGACTTTCAAAGATTTCGAGTGTTGTATTATGATAGTTCAACCAGAATGCCCATTCACATTATGATATTATTTCTATTGGGCAGTAGTCTCATATGAGGAAACAGAACAAACTTTAACTTCAGTAAACATAATTAATACTTAGCAGTAACTTTACATGGCATTAGCAGTAACTTCACATAACATAACAAGATTTTTAAGATTATCTACTGAATTCACTCACAAAGGACATGATCATGGAATACATTGGTGCGAGCATGAGATGAAGCAGCAATTTAGCCTACTATGAAAATTGGAAAAAAAAAAAAAAAAAAAAAAAAAAAAAAAAAAAAAAAAAAAAGCCTGCTGATTCATGCTAAGTTTGCATTACAATAACCAATAAAGATTATTAAAGAGACCCATTAGTTAATCACCATACTGGGGCCAAGACATACGCTAGCTACAATAGCATACTCGTTTAAAGCATTGAAATGACCAGGGCTGGTCTGGATCAGGATGAAGAACATTAGTGAACATAATCTCAAGTACTAAAATATGGGCATTAGATGAGTCTAATAAGGATATCACTTTCAGCTGCAAATTCCTTTTGAGTTTTCACATTTAATAGTCCAAGGAAGAGAAAAGAACAAAAAAAAAAAAAAAAAAATGGGAGTAGCCCTGCATAATTTCATGACATAGTTTGTTAACAAGGCAATTGAACCGTATATTTCAGGTTCCTGAACTGTGGCAGGATAAAGTAACCAAGTTTTGCAAGAAATACAGATTTTGTACATTACAAAATAGTGCAAGGAAGGACCAACAAGTATTGCAGAGAGAAGCAAAGGTTCAAAAGTTCTCTGTTCGGGTATTCTGCACCTTTGCAAAATCATGTCTATTAAACTAAGCCACTCTCAAGGAAGGAAAAATTACTAAAGAACTGCACTAATTTATGCATTGTTAAAATTACAAGTACGTTCCATGGCCCGTATACCTGCAGTAGAAAATAGAATGGCAAGAAGGCCTCAAAACAGTATCTTTAAAACAGTATCTTTAAAACTTTGAAGACCAAATATAACAACAGTGTACAAGTAAATCAAGATAATAATATACATGATAAGCTATAACAAAAGGTAAAATAAGAAAAAAATTACCAACCACTCTTGAAGGAAAACAAATATGAACTCAAATGCATCTTTTGGAAGGTTTATGCCTAGCTCTTCGTAGAGTTCCCTCCTGAACATACATAATACCACTTAGGCACAGATAAGAATCTTCAAGGGGGTAAGATAAAGTAATTTAGAGTAAATGGCCATTAAGTTATAACCAAAAAAAAAAGTGATTCTCTCAAGAATTTATTAAAATTAATGAAAAAGGAGAATAACAAACTTGTCCACCAAAGTACCTTCAAGTTTTAAAAAAAATGTGATTCTGTCATGAATAATTTAAATTGAAGAAAAAGGCGAATAAAAAACTTGTCCACCAAGTCTCCACTGAAGCTACACAAGAAGTTTTGCAGCAACATCAGAAGATGCAAAACAACAGCATTTTGAAACTTCAGATAATTCCACATGGGAAATTACAATGACATGTTTGGGAAGTTACAAGAAGGTTAAAGAATGACATTTTGAGAGAGGAAGACAGCATCAAGAAATACAAGATGTGTGTGACTTCGATTTACTTCAACATTCACAGGACCAAGACAGGATTCAATCTTTTCTCACAAGAGAGAATCAAGCCAACAATGTGCGTGACTTCAGTTTACTGCAGCATTCACAGGAAAAAGACAAGATTCCATCTTTTCTCTACGAAATACAATTACAACAAGAACCCAAATGCTAATTCAAAATTACTGAAAAAATCAGAACTTTTGTTTCAAAATGCGCTTTAGCTCCAAGAAGGACCGTACATTTTTACCAAGATTTAATTAAATAACACGAAAATACGACAGAAACGGCAAAAAATTAAGAGCAATGCATGGCATCATAGATCACACCCAAGAACCAATAAGACCAAGCCAAGGTTTCATCTTTTATTCTCAACTAACTACAACTACAACTACTGGGAGACTGAACCAAGCACAAGAACTCATTTCACAGCACAGAACCAATTAGACCAAGCCAAGATTAAATCCTTTTCTCTACTAACTAAAGCTACAACAACCAAAAAGAATGAAACCAAACCTTAAAACACAGACAAAGAACCATTAGATCAAGCCAAAATTCATCTTTTTTCACTATTAACCACGAGACCAAAAACCAAACCTTAGAACGCGGCCAAAGAACCAATTAGACCAAACCAAGATTTAATCTTTTTCTCCACAAAATACAACTACAACAATCCAGAAACGGAAACCAAAACCCTAGAACGCGGCGAAGCGCACCTGGCGGTGGCGAGCGACGAATCGCCCGCGGAGATGTGCCCGGCGCTGGAGATGTCCCACTGCCCCGGCCACGACTCCTTGCAATCGGCGCGGCGCTGGAGCAGGAGCTCGCGTGTGCTCTCCACGTAGATCCACACGTGCACGGCGCCATGGTAGTCCCCGTCTCTGTGAACGAGGCCCCTGTAGCAGCGAAAAGGCAAAATTAGGGGGACTCCGATGGATCGAGCGATGGCGAGAGGGGGCGTGACCTGGGCTTGGAAGTCCCGGTTTTCTCCCCGGTTCGCGTGAGGACGTCGAGGAGCTCGGCGTCTTGAGGGTAGGGCCCCGCCATCGACGACGAAGACGAGGAGGAGGAGGTGATTGGAATGAGGGTTTTGTGTTTCAATATATAAATATATATATAGAAAGAGATGTATGTATTCGCGCTTTGGTATCTCGATGGCGTAGAGAGAGCGGAAGTGATAGAATTTCATCATGGCCCCTCATATATGAACATCTCTGAAAATAACCCCTCACTTAAACAACTATCTAACTTTAATGGAAATTTGAAGATATAAATCGTAATTATAAAATTTCTTAGGGATACATGTGAACTTATCCCAAAGGATAAAACACGCACACCTCCTCAAGGGATCGATCATCGTCTCTCTCTAGGGTTTTCTCTCTCTCTCTCTAAATCCATGGCGGGGGAGGATGGGGACGAGGTGGGGATCGAGCGGCAGCTGGAGCAGCAGCTCGAGGAGCAGAGGGCGTCGATTGCCGCGGTCGACGAAGCCCTAGCGGTGGATCCCGCGAACGCCGAGCTCCTCGCGGTATGTTCCTCCTCCCTCCTGAAATTCTAGGGTTTGATCATTCCTTTCCTTGGACTCCGATCAAATATTGGTTTCCTTTTCGATCTGTTTGGGAATGCGTCGCAGATCGAAGATTTGAGGTGCGATTGGGGCTGATGATGTGGGGTTTAGTTCTAAGAGATGAATTGCTAGTTTTATGAGGAGAGATATTGTGATTTCAATTCCAAAAAGCACTTTTAGTGCTCATAATCTTACTTTTTGCTTCGCATTATAATTGAAATGGAAATTTTGTTATTTGATTCTACATTTTCTCTGTTACGAAGGAATTTATGATTTTTATGTGATAACATGATGAATATTAATCTATTTTAAATTTATCTGTTTATTTGAATTTAAATAAGTGTTATTGCAAAAAAAAAAAAAAAACTCTTTTCTCAATCTCTTCCGGAATCAAAGTTGAGATGATTCGATTCGCCCCGGAATGAAAATCGGAAATCGGAATGCTAATCCCTTAAGAGAAATACAAACAATCGGAATGGCTCGTTCCGATTCCCATTCTGAGCCTCATATCCGTCAAACCAAACATGCCCTAAGAGGCTTATGCTGCCATTTTTGAACAGAACGAGAGTTTAGATAGACATGATTGCTGGCTTTCTTCAGGCATAGATGGGTAATTGTGCATATTTTGTAGGTTCATGAGGAACTTCTCTGGCCATTAAAGATACAGAGGAAGGGCTTCTTCACTTAAAACGCTCGAGGCTTCTGAAGGAAATGGATGCCATCTTTACTGATCATGAATCAGCAGCTGCAGTCGACGATGTCAAAGCTGAACCCTTGGATCCAAGACAGGTTGAACCAGAACCCTTGGAATTGGAAGAATTTTCTGTTGGATCAAAGTGTAGATTCCGTCATACAGATGGGCGCTGGTATAATGGATGTGTAGTCGGTTTGGAAGGCAGTGACACTGCTAGGGTTTCATTTCTTACCCCAACATCCGAAAGCATGCTGGTATGCCCAATTACCCCGATTGTCACCTTTGTAATCGAATGTTTCAGTAATTAGTATTCTTCTTATGTCCACTTTTTTAATTCCTCGTTTAAGAAACGGCATCGACTCGGTTGAGCCACCCGAGCGGATCCAGTTTTGACATGCTTTAGTAGTTCCCAGTGTAAAGATAGATGGTCAGAAGACCATTTTCGGCCAGTTTTACGACTTCTGGCCTGAAGCGCTGAATCAACGTCTCCTTTTTAGTCTATTCTATGGACCTATCCCCTTTATTATATGATTTCTGCATTTGATTATTGCCATTGATCAATGATCATCAGTTTCTTCTATTTAAAGTTAATTACAAATGCTAGTTTTTTATGTGCTGATTCAACCACATAGAATCTCTGTTTATAAAATCAGATAATGGCAAGAGTACCTAACAAGGCTTTAGTTTGGATCTTTATGTTGTATTTCCCTTTCATGAATTGTATCCACTCATATGTTAAGCGAGTGCTCATGAGTCGTCAATCTTTTAGTTTTAGACTTGCTCGCTTCACCCTTTTGGATAACAGTTGCATCAATCGTGTGCTTCTCTTGGATTCACACTCTGAGCTTCTACTCACATCTCGCTAACCTCAACTTCCCTGAACAGCGAGCACCCAGTAATGCCACCCTAGTGGAAAACATACTAATACAAGTCCACCCTAGTGCAGATGTGCAAGTTCTTTCTACAGCAAAGATGTTGGTTTGGTAGTACTGCCGCTCATCACATGGTATGTTGTTTAGCTATTCTCTTTCATAAGGAGCGGTTTGCATCGCATCGTGTTTATTGCCTCGCTCATTTTTCTTATGCAGTGACGTCTAGATAACCGTTCATCTATTGTATCTATGTGAAATGAGAATCTTGAATTTCCGTTCATTCACCTTTTTTGTCTCGAACAAAATACAGTTTATGCACACCTAATTCAAATTCCACCCTTTTTAGGTTTCGTGGTTCCTACATCCTCATTGAAGGAGTACATTCCTACTCTATGGCATCACTCCTTGGTAGGTACTAATGTATTGGCAGCCTCTGGAAACCACTCTGGCATCTGGAGGAAAGCTGAGCTCGAGTTATGGGACGATGAACACAAGCTCGGTCAAGTCGTCTTCCTGCATGATGGGAGCTCCGCCAATCTCGGCTCTAATTCTCTCTCTATATCTGAATATGCTGAAATAACTGATGACGACGAGGAAGATAGCTCGTTCTCAGAAAGATCTGAGTTCAGTGAAGAAGAAGAAGAAAACAATCAAGGTGTAGGGTTTCTTGAGGCCACAACACTGCAAAGAGGGATTCAAACAGAGACCGCTGTTTTTGCCAAGTGGGAACATCACACTCGGGGGATTGCTTCCAAGATTATGGCTAGCATGGGCTATCGCAAAGGCATGGGGTTAGGTGTATCAGGCCAAGGTATGGTCGATCCGGTGCCCGTAAAAGTGCTTCCGCCGAAGCAGTCCCTTGATCACGCCCTCGCTTCAAAAGAAAACAAAGTAGGTAGAGCTGCAAGCAAAAAACGCAGCAGGGGAGGCAAAAGAAAGAGGGAAAAGAAGTACGCGGCGTTAGCCCGGGCCGCTAAAGCCAAAGAAGGGCAGAAGCCCGACGTCTTCAGCTTCATAAATATGCAGCTTTATGGGCCAGAGGAGAAGAAGAGATCAGGTGAGGGTGACAAACAACCAAAGCATGAGGATAGGATATCTTTGGTTGCGTACGGAGACGAAGTGAAAGAGTTAAGGAGTCGGGTGGAGAAGCTCGAAGAGATGGTGAAGCGGAATCATGGTAAGGATAAGGCGGTTTATGGAGCAGCCTCAAGGAAGCTGGGTGAGACGCGGAAGGCATTGGCAGATGCTGAAGCCACTCATGCCTCGGCCTCGACCGCAGTTTGTGGCAAGGAAAAAGAGAAGAAATGGTTGAAGTTTTGATCCTTTGTACAAGTGTTTTGCTGCTGTACATTGTTTTTACTTTAGCCCTCCAGATTCTGTATGCAGAACTACTAATGTAGTGTTTTTTTTCCATTGGATTATAGAAAAATTTGCTTTCTCTTCTTACCTTTTACAAAAAAGGAAAAACAGCATAGAATTTAAAATCCATAAAACTTTGAAAATTTGTTATCTAAACATCAAGTAGTCATAAATATATTAACAATATTACATGATTTTTATTAAAGTACAATAAAAAATGATTTAATTACATTCTATTACACTGTACTTTAGTTTTATTTTCATCTGTTACCATTGTACTAACTTTTTTATTATTATATTTTATCAATCTCTCCATTGTATTTTAGATTATTTTTATTTTTCTATCTAGTACTATTTTTTTTTTTCTCATAGATATTATTTAATTATTTTTTACTCATCAATCTCTATATTACTGTTAATAAAATCTATTTTGTTTTAGACAAAATTTAACAATTTTATTAAAAGACATTGGTTAAATAAAAGAAAAAAATATATAGTAAAATTTTATGGTAGACTCAATTAAAACTTCTATCAAGTTATTTCCAATATTTTTTTATTATTTATATGTATTTTGTTATTTTTCGTTTTAAAGTAAGCTAAATATACACTTTATTACTTTCAACCAGTATTTTTCAATAGTTTTCATCCAAAATTATAAATTTATTACTAATATAGTATAGGGATTGAATATATATATATATATAATATATATATATATATATATATATATATATATATATATATATATATATATATATATATATATATTGAGCAGTGCCTTTGAAAAAAAAAAAAAATTAATACAATGTAGAAAATTAAAAAAGGGGCAAAGTATAGTGAAGCATTTTGTAATTAAGCCAAAAAAAAATATTTATTTATTTATTTTCATTCGTAACACCATATTTTGCATGTCGCATGATGTATATGACATTTTTTTTTGCTATTCAGTCAGAAAAATAAAAAAAAAACTTACTACTATATATTTTTCACCTCATGTCTTGCCTAATAGCATAAGTTGGGCCTCCATACCAAACAGACCTTAGTGTTTTCCAATGAAATGGTAAAGAGAGAATGCACACTGTATTATAATTTTGCAACCACTTTGTGTGACAACTATTGCGAACTTAAGTATTTTACCTAGCAGAAACTCGTGTGGCGTCCTCCTTTCTGCTCAAAGAGGACAAGTCTTGCTCTTTGTTTGCTAGTCCAGACCTTCGCGCCCCGTGCCCTACGACTAAGTACAAAAACAGAAAATAAAAAAAAAAAAAAATAATAGAGGTTTCGCAAAAAACTCTAATTACTCTTGCTTAAAAAATAACAATTATAAAATACAATTTTCTCTTATACTTTGGCCTTAGCCAGCCCCACTATTTATAGGCTCATGTACATAAATCACCCACTAAGCCTACACTTAAAGATATCCACTAATGTCTAAATTAAATACCCACTAAATCTACTATAATTTTGTCTAAATTAAATACTCATTAAATCCACTACAATCTTATGAGTTATTTATGACTATTAGCATTTCTTGACATTGATGGTATTAATGAGAGAGGTTGCAAGTCTTTTTACTTTTTCACAAATAATGTTGAAATTGAGCCTCCTTGACAAGTGCACTTCGATTTGGACTAAAAACTTAGCTTGAAATTTTTTAACTCCTTAGGCCCACTTAATATGACAGCATATTTGCTGCTACATCAGATATTGTCCCTCCATCAATGTGGTTGTTGAGAAAGCTGAAAATTTCTGGTGTGTTAGGAAATGTTAGTGTGCCCTAAATAGGGCTGTCAACCAGTCGAACAAAAGCGAGCTAACCGGCTTTTATTTCCTTGTTTATTAAATGATATGATTTGATTTGTTAAAATACCAAAGTGAATCTCGTGTTTGGCTTGTTTATTAAGCCAAACACAAACGGGCTTGCGAACAATAAGTTAAATTGTAAATTTTACTACTGAATAAAAAGTTAAAATAAAATTTAAAAATTAGAATTTTAATTTAATAATTAAAATTCATGATCGCGAAATATAGGTCTTTTTATATTTGCATTGGCTTAAAAATTCAAATACGAGCTATATGAAGTCAAACACGAGTAAGCTAATTTCAGCTCATATTCAACCCGTTAAAATTTCAAGCATAAAAAAATCAACGCATATTTTACTTGTTTATTAAACAAACAATCAATCTCAAACGATCATTTTGAGCCGAACGCGAGCTGAATTGCGAACAGCAAGTTGGATTGCCGGCCTTAGCCATAGATTATCGGCCTTTAGTAGATTTTACGCAAACCACGTGCGCAAAGAATGTCAATAAATATATATACAACTTATCTCAACTATCACCTTTAATCTAGCCACATAATATTTAAAAATTTTAATTTTACTATTTCACCTCTTAATTTATTTGATTTGAGTTAATTAGTAATTTTTAAAAAATTTGGATGCATTGCTTAACTTTAAGAATCTAATTAGTATATTTTATATAATTTGTATAACTATAGATTTATCAAAATAAAAAATTAACTTAAATTTTATATTCAAAGAATCATCAAATCATTCGAATCAAACAAATTGAAAGATTAGATAATAAAATCAAAATTTTAAAAGGTTATGATCAAAATGGCTAAAAGTATGTTTTATACATTTTAACCTTTAATTTTTTAAATTTTTTCATAACAATTGAGATCAATCCTATTTTGTGATTCTTAGCACTGACATTGTAGGAAATCAAAATTTGTTTTCAAATATTGCCCCTTCTTCTTCTACTACATTCAAAACAAAACAAATATATCTAGTTCTGCGAGGTCGTGAGTTTCGATGAGCTACACAGTTCGATTAAAAGGGCGTTTTCATTGACGTAATTGTAGTTTGATTAAAAATTAAGTTTGTGGAGATTTACGGTCTAGTTCGTAAGTTTAATCTGGAGCCTTTCTAAGAAAGATGACTTCAGACTGTGACAGATCTTCGGTATCTTTATGATGAATAACAAAACTAATATTTAAACTAATAATAAACTTGATTGCCAGTTGAATCATAACTTTATCAACTCAAATGCCCCCAGGTAACTTCTTACTCTTCCTAGCTAATATTGAAAGTGAGGGTCAGAAAAAAGTGGGACACAGTTCAGAGAAACTGGGGGAGGAGGAAGTTCAATTTAACACATGGCTTTGAAAGAAGAAAAAGAGAGGGGATGATCAGGAGGAATTAGGCAATGGGAGTGGGGATTGATTGGTATTTTGGCATAATAGGCTCCAATCACTTTGTGCTTTAATTGCTTGTTTTAAATTCTTTTTCTTTCCCATTATTATATACAAGCATGTAAACCGGAAATCCCTTCTATGTATCGGTATTACATGCAACAGAGATAGAGAGGCACAAATACAAACAATCATAATAAATTAATAAATAAAAATATTTTTAATATTTATATTCCGCGCTCTTCCTTATATTTAGGAGTTGGTATAATTATATTTATAAATTCAAAAATTAGTTATTAAATTTTTAATCACACAATAATTATTTTTTTTGAAAAAAAAACAAAATACTTTTTGGACGTATATAATATCATGTTATGATGTGACCTATAAATAATACAATGCAAAACACATCACACAAATGGTTCCAATTATTAAGCACAGTACAACCAAGTGACTTGGGCGTTATCATACTATTATTACTTACCATCACGCGTCGTTATCACAAAGGCGATAAAAATTCCTATGATGATAATAATAATAAGTCAAATCAAATGACGGAAAAAGATTTAGCAATCAAAATCACGACCATGTCCCCCACCATGCTATAACAAAACAGAGCAGTTTATCATTATAATCCAATTATTTTCGATTTTTTTCTTTTTTCTTTTTTTCGGCTCATTGTGGTTGACACAGCGAACCACCTAGAGCCCTCTCTATTATTCAATACTACTACTTCGCAAACAAATGAAAAGTAATATTCTGGTTGCTGCTTGTAGCTAAATTAAGAAGCCAAAGGCCTGACATAAACAGGGGAAGCACTTCTGCAAGTAGCAGGATGTTAATATATATGCCTCTCAGAAACTCATTTCTCTATCTTTCCCATCTTCTTTTTTCCTTCTCCTCCTCCTCCTCCTCTTCAGCTTCTTCCTCGCAGAAGAGGGGCCTTTCAGAATCTTCTTTCATGGCCCAGTAGTTCAGAATCGACCGCGGCGACGACGTCTGGGCCGCGGAAGCAGAAGCCGCAAAGCTCTGGTAGATGACAAGGCCTTCACCCGGAAGCGCCTGCTCCGCCGCGCAGTTGCAGATGTAGTCGCTAACTTCCACCTCCTCCCCCAAGTTCCCGCGAGAGCGCGCCGCCGAATATGGTCACCGCGACGGAGAATTCGGACGGGCGAAGCATTTGAGGACCCTCTCGATCAGATCGCCGTAGGCCAGCGAGTTCGCGTCGAACCCCATCGCCTCGTAGCTCGCGTAGCTGAATCCTTCCTCCGGGGTGACGTGGATCGTGGAGTGGGCGGGCCCGTGGACGCCGTTCATCGAGTACCCGCACGGGTCGAATTCAAAGTCGCATATTTCCATCTCAGGGATGATCTCGGATATCCCGGAGATCTTGGTCATGTCCTCAGCGGTGGACGCTTTCTTGTAGAAGATGGATGCCCGTTCGGCGTTCAATCCGGTCATGCACATCTCGAGAGTGACCACGGGTTCTCGGGCTTCTCCGTAGCATAATACACATGCCATTTCCGCTTGGGCTTCGCCGAGTCGCCAATCACGTAAGCATGGCCGCCGGATTTCAGCCCGCCAAAGAAACGGTCGAGGACGGCAACCTCCTCCGAGAAAGTGCGGTGCGGAGAGGGCTGAGCTCCGGGGAATATGAAGGTGCCGCGCGAGTACTTCGCCGAGAGAACAGAGAGCGAGAGCTCACTGGCGAGCTCGAGGATCCTCGGGATGGACAGCAGAAGCTTCGTGGTGCCGCAGGTCTTGATGACGAACTTGCAGGGATAAACAAAGAGGCTCGACTCGGACAGCACGTACGAGTCGAAGTCATCGTTGGAGAGCTGCGACACGACCGTGCACCGCGCCGAGGTCGAGGACGGAGTCAATCTGGGCGCGCGAGAGCGCGCGGAGGCCCCTACCCTGGGGTCCACGAAGACGGGCGCCGCGGAGAAGGTGATCTCGAGGCGCTTCTCGAAGCCCTCGAACCCGATTGCCGAGACCGGCGGAGGGCAGGGGGGGAATCAAATAGCAGAATTGCCATCTCGGGTTGAGCTCAAGGAAAGGGGATGGATCGAGGACAAAAAAGAGAGCGAGAGAGACGAAGAAAACAAGAGAAGAGAGAGAGAGAGAGAGATTTGAAATCAAAAGGAGGAAGACGAAAGAGGATTCTACTCTACAGAAAAGGGCATGCGAAGGATATCAGGATGGCTTCCTGACGCACTGCAGATTGGAATTTGATATCAGAAACAGAGCAGAAACAGAGCAGAGCAACAACATTGTACGAACAACATTGCATATAGTAAGTAAATAAGATCGAAATTAATGGTGATGGTGCAGGTAATACTTACGTTGGAGTAGGCAGCGGATTGGAACTTCTTGATGCCACCGCGGGACGGACGTCTTC